>PVHY01021391.1:0-23990 GCA_004024945.1 Uropsilus gracilis
TTCCTTAAAAGTTACCAACAAATGTATGGGTAAACTCCCCTGCCCGCCATTATCTCACAGGAACTAATGTTATTAGAACTAAATTTTATTACCTTAGCTATTAGTCTTCCCTAGTTAATTAGTCGTAAAACATTCTCTTGGCCACCTCTTTTTCCCCTTGTCTAAACCCTACAAAAAGCCTAGTAATTTACCTTGAAGTTGCTACCAGCCATGCTTCTGATAGCCCGCAGTCTAACTGTGTTCATCTCTCTTGCTCATCCTCTCTTGAAGCCCTGCTCCCAGCTCTTTACAGCCCTCTCCCCAGGCACCGTGGGCACTTTCTGTGCCCGCCTTACAAGCATTAATTTAGTCATTGAGAAAAACCGGCCCCAGAGCACCTGGGGGGTCCCGTTGTCGTAACTGACGCAGATTACACAGCATCCAATCAGCGCCGCTCCCCCCAGCGCCCCTGGAAGTCAGGCGGGCGGGACTCCAGTCACGCAACCCCAGCACCATCACCCGTGTCTGGTCGGATCCACGCTCAGCTGCTTGTCTTCCGTCCACACTGCGGCCTGAGGTTGCAGGCATCTGCCCGTGGACGCTGCCAGCGTCAATGAGCTTCGCAGCCTCCATCGAGGCTGTGTGGCATCAGGGCCCATCTGTTCTAACAAGGCGAGCAGAGCTCGGAACCCGAATTCCAGACTAGCGACCAGAGGGGAAGCAGAGCGGTGTCTCCTAAATCTTCTGAGAATTAGGGAGGCACAGCGAGCCCAGGGAATCTGGTGGTTGATCATGTCACTGAACTTTCACATATTCCTCCAAGTACCTAGACGCTGGGGGTGGAGGGAGGGGGCATTATACACTCATTTTTATATTATATCTCATATAGCAAACTAATTTATACATCTATGTCATATATACAGATATACATGTATATAAGTATCATAGATACAGACATGTATACTAAGTCTCACTATGTTGCCCGGGGTACCACAGACTTAAGCAATCCCCAGTCTCAGCCTCCTAGATAGCTGGGATTACAGGCACTTGCCATGGCACCTGGCTGATTTTTCAAGACCAGGTCTCGCTATGTTGCCCGGGGTAGTCTCGAACCTGCAAACTCAAGCCATTCCAAGCCTTTTGCCTCCCAGTGCTTGGACAACAGGAGTGTGCCACCATGCCCAGCACATAAACTTTTTATCTGGGGTGATTAAGCAGTAATGAATATAGAAAAGGGGTGATGGACAAATGGACTAGAGGATTCAGAATTTGAAGACAGTCATGGACTCCTGGCCACCCAGTCTCTCTATTCAAATCCTGTACATCCTGCATGTCTCTGTTTTCCCTTCAACAAAATGGGTATGCAATGCAAGCTACCATCCCGGGTAGACAGAACTAGATGCAAAGGATTCTGAGTAACTGGATCCCCATCTACATGTCTGCTCATCTCCAGGGTGTGGACAAAGGGTCCCTCACAGTGAACAAGAGTCAAATGACAGCCATGAGGGAGAGCGTCTGCTTGGAGGGGAAGGTGACTGTCATCAACACCAGGTACAGGCAGACTTGACTTGCCTCCTCCCTGGTGACCTGGCCATATGGAAGCCCAGAGACAGATAAAATAAAAGGGAAGGGGCTGTGCACTCCTCCACTGAGGCTGGGAGAATAACCCAGTCTGTATTGATAGACAATGACCTTGTCCAGCTGTCCAAGTTTGCCTTTAAGGGGCGTGACCTGCAGCAAAACTTAACCCAGTGAAGATGACATTAGCAGTCCCACTCCTGGGGTTGGGTGATGTAGAGGTGGGAGGGCATGGAACGCGGGGAGCTCCCTTATTCCATAATGAGGAAACTCACTGAATGGCCAGGGAAGAAACTCACCCTATTTTGAACCAATGTCTGGGCTTGGTCCTCTCTCTCTCTCTCTCTCTCTCTCTCTCTCTCTCTCTCATTCTCTCTCTCTCTCTCTCTCTGAGTTCCAAGGCTGAGTCAATGGGCAGGTAGAGTGTAGTTCTCTTCCTTCTGGGAGAAGTAGAGGCACAACTTGTCAACTCTGCATCTGCTTTCTGGAAATTTCCCTCCTATTACATCCTGGGGTGTTTTCCTGGAAATGGGAAGAATGGATGGCTCAGTTCTTGCCCACTGGAATTCTCTGAAATGGATCCTGACAACTCATTTATTACATGAAAACTCTGCACTAAAACTGAAAATTCTCTTTGTATCAACGATCACCTCAAATTATACCCAGTGATGCTGCCTGGCCCAGCTTTTTATTGCTTGGAGCCAGTCCCCAATGAAAATCTTATAACGCCTCTCCGGTTACTCCCTTTCTTCTTATTAACTAAAGTTTATAGACATTAAAGACTGAAATGTTCCCCTAAAGTTTTACTTTACGCAGTTTTATTGAACTGTTTTATTGAACTGTGTGAGCCACAATCATGCTAAGGATAATGTAGTATTTGTCATTGCTTTCATGCTCTGATCACTTACTATGAGCCCAAGACTACTGTAAGCTCTTTCAATATTAGTGTATTTAATGCTCACAACTTATGAGATTCATGCTCTGATCTGCATATCCCTCTTTCATAGGTGAGGAAATTGAGGCACAGAGGGGTGATGTGCTTTGTCCAAGGTCAATGGCATTGTCTCCTGTGTCCACACTCTTGACCACTGAGCAACACAGCTCTGTGTCTAAGGGATCGATGAACGGATCTAGAGCTTTTTGGGAGAAGGTGCAGATACAGAAAACAGGAAGACAATGAAGATAGTCTCCATAATTTATGGCTCATGAGGTTGCTGTCATTTAAATGGGTTGTTTGAAATTTTAGAACTAAGAATTTAAACTTGGGGAAAAGTCTCCATGTAGAGATTGTGACCCTCTGCTCCGCTTGTTCTGGGCAAGGATCCATTTCTATATGGTGGCCTCCTCTTTCATGGAGTGAGATTTGTTCCTTGTTACTCACACTGGTCTTCCCACCATCTTTAGGTGTTTCCTGAGGTGCCATTCAAATATCCAGGTCTCTGAGGCTTTCATCTTCCCTTTAGAGTCTTTCCTAATATTTAGCTGTCTAGTTCCCACTGAGGTTGTTGAGAGCAGACCCTCTTCCCCTCAGCCACAGTTATCTTCTATTGAGTGACTCTTGAAGCAATGCTTGACACCTTACATTTTCCAAGGGTCCTGTTTCCCGGGACTTTTCTATTTTTCATCTTCAGCTTTATTCCAAGGTTTTAGATCAATTCGAGGAAAGTCAATGGGGAATTCAACAAGCTGGGAGTTGTCTGTTTTTGGTGTTCGTTATACTATGTTGTGTATTGGATGGTTCCCTACTTTGTAGTTCATCTACTTGGGAAAGAGGAAGGGAAGAGATGGAGGAAGGGAGGGAGGAAAAGAAAGAAGGAAGGAAAAGTGAAGGGAGAAGAGTAAGAGGAAAGGTGAGAAGGAGAAAGGAAGAACCATTAGTTCTGAGATGAAACTAACCAACTGGCTGACTAATAAATGCCTACCTCCAATTTAAAAAGAAAAGAGCATATCTAATATCCCAAATCATCAAAATTTGCAGGTCTTTTCCTTCCAATTTATTCTTCCCTTAGTTTTTGTTTTACTATTGTCCACATCCACCTGCAAAATCAAAAGTTGCTTCTAAAAGTGTCTAAGTTTTTTTTATAATTTTATTTTTTAAAATCAATTATACATATATACATATATATATATATATCATCATTGGTCTCTGAGGTTTTGAACAAAACTCTGTCATATGTCCTTATCCTTGAAGTTTTTCCTCCATTACAACCTAAGAAGCTGTACTGTCTATACACTATTATGCAAAGAACCAGTCACTCAATAACATTAAAGAAGATGATGACAATGGCCATGATGACATCAAATTATATTAAGCAACTCTGTATTATACTTGAGTCATGTATAATCAGCAACATGGAGACAAAATTGAAAAAAATCATAATTACAGCTGTTATTGCATACTTAGAACATGCCAACCACTGCTTTACATGTTTTACATGGATGGACACACTTGATTTCACAAGCACCCCAAGAGGAGCCACTATGGTCATCAGAGTATGGGTCATGGGTGGGGGGGTTGTGGAGGGACTGTACATGCTCACACAGCAAGATTTTCCTTTTGGGCAGTGAGGATCCAAAACCACTTTCTAACCGCTGGTCCCTACTGTCTCTTCCAGCTCCTTATGAGCACTGTCTAGTCTGGGCACTAAGCTGAGTAGGGAACAAGGTGGGGAGCCCCAAGGAAAGGTGCTGCCAAAATGCTCTTCTCAGAACCAGCCTACCTAAGCTGCTTATTGAGATGTGACTGCATGGAATTGTGCCTCCCCAGATTGGTTCCACTTGCTCGGCCTTCATCAATAATTTTACAACCCAAAGAGCTGAGCCATGAGGGAGGAGGTGACTAGTCATCGCTACTGCACCATCTGTCTCCATCAGGAGGATATGTCTTCCTGGCAACTCTAGCAGAAGGACTCTGGGTAGTGCTGACAAGGGGGCACTGGGGACACGAAAGTTCCCATCCACATGTCAAGGTCATGCCTCTCTCTGCAGATTTCCTAAGCTATGATGTCATCAGCATCCCATTGCTTCCCCACACTGCCAGGCTGAGTGCCAGGTGTTCAAGACTTTGGTCTTGAAATGGGCTGGGTGACGTCTCTGCAGACACCTTGGATCCCTACAGACTATTGCCACTTACATAGTCAGTGCTAACCTTACTCTTCATCTGCTGTATTTCTGGACTTAACCTGCCACTAGGTTTAATTTAAGTATCCTCAGTGGTTGAGGGGTATGTCTTCCTTGCTGAGCACCTCCAGGTTTAGGAGGGGGAGACCTTGTTTTTCATCTCCACGAGAGACAGCAACCTGGTTGGCAATGCTTAAGGCAAACACCTAGGTTCTTCCTTTCTTACTGCTCTCCTTTTCATGCCTGCATTTAATACGTCAGCAAATCCTGCTGGTTTCTGAGAGACATGGGAATGGGACGAGAGATGAGCTATGATATCAAAGAACACTTTTTATCTTGTCTGACCTCCTCTGGCACACTGGAGAGTGGTCAATAGCAGGACTCTCACCTGTGACAGTCTCCTAACCTCAGGTGACTTATGACTGACAGATGATGATGATTCCCCCCCATAGGTAGATTCCTATGTTATTACCTGTATCCCTGATGTTCGTTAGGTATGCTTTGGAAACAAGTTTCATCTTCCTTGCTAGATTATTGTGATTATTTCCTTGCCAAACTATATAAGTATATTCATAATTGCATTCAATTGGACCAATTCAGATCCTGCTCTGAGGTCCCTGGTCTGTGAGTTGACTGCTCTCTTGATCGTTATTAATCTCTTTCATCTTATTTTTCTCCCTTCCCACACAGGACTCTCAACCGGCTTCTTCAAAGACATTCAGAATCCAACCATATCTTCACCTCCCAGTCTTCACTTCCTGATCTAAGCCACCCTTGGAAATCCCTGAACTGTTATTACAGTTTTCCTATAGGTCCTCCCTGTGTCCCCTCTTAGTTCCTAAGGACGCATGGATAGGATCCCATCTCCCCTCTGCTCTCTACTCCCGGGGCTCCTCACCCACTCTGAGGAAATCCCCACATCCCCACCATGATGACCTGGTTGTGCCGAGTCAGCCTCTTGACATTTTGTAATCTCATCTTCCACATGTTCCCCTCACCCCTCCCACCTCCTTACCTCATTGGAGGGTCACTCGGCATAAGGAGAGTTTTCCTGTCTCACCTCTGTGCTGTTGCCTCTTCCTGGAATATCCTTCTCTCACATGCCCCCAAGACACTATTTGGGTCTCTGTTCAACAGTCATCTTATTCAATAGTCATCGGTCATTCTGTACCCCCTTCCATGATTCATTTCTCTACATGACTCTTGTTTTTTGCATTTGAAGCATGAAGGTGTTTGTCACAGCCTCTCTTCCAAGCAGGTTCCATGAACAAAGTTCATGTTTTACTCTCTGCTTTATCCCAGAGTGAAAGAACAGGTGAATCCTGAAAAAAGGGGTCATAGGTGCCTTAATGTGAGGCAGGATAGCAGGGGGGCCAGAAGTCAGGCTTTGCAGCCTCTCTTCTGGGGTTTCTGGCATAACTCCGCTGGTTAAGATCTGATGATCTTGAGCAGGTTATTTAACCTCTTTGTGCCTCAACATCATCATTGGTGGAAGGATTAATACACCCTTTGCAGTTGTTGGAAAGATGAAACGAGTTCTTACTTGTAGAACATTTAGAACAGCACATTTTTACTGTGTTCTAGAAATGTTTGTTTTCTTGGTGTGGAATTGCAGTCTCACCTTTGGCACGAGAGTTGAGGAAATCCTTTCACCTCTTTGGACTGCACAATTCAGTGCCCCAACCTCTCTTTGGGGCTTGCTTGAACATCTCAAGGCTTTGAAATGGCCAGAGTCTTCTGGTATGATTCACCCCTGTTGCTCTCACATGACTCTCACAAGCTGTTTTTGGAAATGCACCCTTCCCCATCTTGTTGCATGGATGTGGCTCATGCAGGTGGCCTCCAATGCCACCCCTACCTTATCTGGCCCTTGTTTATCACAGACACTCTTCAGAGCCTTCACTGGCTCCAGTCTACAGGGAGGTCCTCTGTCATTCTCAGCCGTGGTCTAAGTGGGGTGCTGAACATTTGTCCTTCTTTACTCCCCATTCACATGTCAGAAACTGAACATGTGACAGGGAGATTAGGGGATGGAATATGTGAGAGATGATTAGGCTTTGAGGGTGGCACTCCCAGAGATGGGATTAGTGGCCTTTTGAAAGAGATGTTAGAGTTTCCTTAGTCCTTTCTGCTATGGGAACAATGACCCTTTTGTCACCCAGAAGAGAACCATCACCCAGTCATAGTGGTACCCTTATCTTGGGCAAACCTTCTTCAGAAGTGTCATAAATAAATTACTGTTGTTTATAAGCCCCCTCCAGACCATTTTATCTTATTATAGCGACCTGAATAGCTGAGACAAACTCCTAGCAGCTTGCCCTTCTTCCTGTGGCAGCTAGCTGCTTTCTTGTTAGCTGACGATTGACTGACTTCCCAGCTAGGCCAAAGTCTTACATGGCGGTAGCTACTCTGGGCTACCCACCACATACAGCCTTTATGTCTGGCACAATGCCTCTGTGGAGGAGCTGTTGAATGCATAGATAGTGGCTGGATGTTGAAGGCATGGAAGACCAGATCAATCATTTAAAATTCCCCTTTACATTAAAATGCTCTATTTGAGAACAATTAGGAAGGAATTCAAATAACCTTCTCACTTAGATGGTGGCAGATTGTTGAGAACAGTGAAGATGAGCCACCAACATCCCTGGGTTTTGGAGAGCTCTGCTTTGCACCTGGGAATTCCACATCCTCCCTTGCAGGTGGGTGAGTCCCATTAAGTTACTGGTCACATTTAGAACCACTCCATGCTACTTGACACCCTCTGTCACCATTCCTCCCCTTGGTCCCTAACAATCATCTCTCTAGGTTCAGGCAGCAGTTAATTTAAGGTAGCAATTAAATGGAACCAAACTGCTCTTTAAAAACCATAGCTCATTTAATAAAGTAGCTTTTGTCTGCAAAACAGAATTAATCCCCAAAGCTAGAAAAATGTTCCAAGTAAATATATAAGTGCTTAGATATACCCCCCCACCCCCCTTGGAAACAAATGGGAAGATTTTATTTTAACTTCTTTCCTATGAAAATTTTTCAGCACCTTGAGTAGTGGAGAGCACCACCATGGAAGAAACTCCCTGGCACACAATACCCAGCCCTGCTGGCACTAAGCAGTCTGCCCTGCTAAGCTTCATTCATCTAAATCCCCAAACTCCCCCCCCCCATTTTTCTGGCTGGAGTTTGCCAAAGTAAATCCCAGATATTATATCATTCTACTGCGCATGTAAAAGACAATGATTTTCCTTTCTCTACAGGGCTACCACACCATTAACACTCCCAGAGAGCCAACAATCATTCTCAGAAAGTTTCAGTATTCAGTCCATTCTCCATCCTCCGAGAGGGGAAGTTACAAAGATGTGGTGTGGAGTTATGTTGGTGCTCTCTGGAGGGGGGACCAGCGTCTTCCAATTCACCTTCAAGGATGGAGAGAATTTTTCAAGGCTGCCCATGGTCCAGAATGGGAGGGAGATGCAGATGTCTGCCTTACTCGCCAGATGTGTAAGATCATAGTCAGTCATCCTGGCAGCAGATGCTATTGTCACAGCATCCCCAGATGCCATTTGTTCCAATCTGTTCAGGTCTGTCTGTCTGCCTGATTCTAACTCATCCATCTGTCACTCCATTTGTCCATCCATCATACTAATCTATCTGAGCACCCACCCAACTAGCTAGCACTTATACTCTTAAATCTATTTTAGTGATTGTGATAAGCTGCCCGTTGGAACATGTAATTAATTTCATTACCAAAAAGTTATTCAAAGCCCTTTGGCTTTTGCCCTTCCTGCTCATGTAGAATCTCAGTCTCCTGAGATTCTCCCCATCTTCAAACACAATAGGTTTCCTTGACTTACTTACTACTGCCTCTTGTTTTCTCTAGAATGTAAACTTTATGAGGGCAGGGATTTGAAGTTATTTTTTCACTGTGTATCCCAGAGCCTAGTTCAAGTTCTGGAATATAATAGGTACTCAATTGGTATTTGATGGATGACAGTGTATATGCATTATAATTTGGATTTTTATATATAAGGGATTAAAACTCAAAGAGATTAAATAATTTTCTCAAGGTTGTGCATCTAGAAAAGAGAAAGCTGAATTTTAAAGACAGAGCTGATCAATTCATAAGATTCAAGCTCTTGATGGTTTTTTTTTTATTAAATGTTCCACAGCAGGAGATATTTGACCACACACTACCATTTATTCTGAAAGTTCCTCTTGTTAAAGGTAAAATTCTCAGAATTAGTTGTTCTAGTCACAGAGAGGACACAACTCAAAACACTCTGGGTTGTTATAAACTAGTTTTCTCTTTTTCATTTGTGCATTTGTTGTCTTGGTTTGAAGCAGGAAAGTTGATGTTGATGGGATATAGACATGTAAAAAAGTGCCATAAAAATAATCTAGAACCTTTTTTTCATAGGCAAAAGTGGCTGTTTTGGGAATGGGGTGGTCCATTTGGCAAAAATGCCTGCTCATTTGCTGTGTCACTAGATGGTTTGAGCATGCAGGGTATTTCATACATCGTACTGGGTACTGGAAATGTACTGTGACAAGACACTGAGACTCATTTCTGTGGTTGCAAAAGTATCTCTAGCAAAACATTGGTCCTCCTTGGATACAAGTGTTTAGGAAATAGATTTAGTGCAGACATTTGCATACTTGACTGATCATTTTAGCCAAATATTGAATTATTTAACCAACTTTCATGCACTTCACTAATTTATTTGTTTAATTTCTTATTTAATTATTTAGCTGATTTGAAAATTATTGAATCATTTGTGCTTTTTAGTTTTCTAATTTATGAAATAGTAGCCATCTGACTTTGTAGTAACTGCACAGAATGTTGAAGATGAGATTATTTAAATTTTAAATGTTATGTTTTTGAGCCACACATCATTGCCATTTTATTGCTAAAACTAAGTGTTTGAAATTTTATCTGGTTCAAACTAATAATTTTATAGCAAAATCCTGGGTCATTTTGTTTAAGCCTGGGGTCATATGTTGGAAGTAATAAGTCTATATCCCATAGTTTGGAGATTATATCCTAAAATCTCCAGAAGATTCAGCATATTTTAAAAATTTTATTATTATGACAGGGTTACCGTTTGGAGGTTATTGTGGGGAAGACATATAACTTTAAAGGAGTTAGAAAAGTTATGTGAAAAATCACCTTTCAAAGATGGAATAAGTATCAGGCCTGTAAATGTTAATGTAACCTGATTGAATGTATTGGCAGAGCCAAATAAAGAAAGTGTCAGTCAAAGAGACTTGAGCAGGAGATTGCATAGCTGTGAAAATAAGATGCAGGGAGGACTATTGTCACCTACGATTCAGCATTGTTCAGTGGGGAGGAGATTGTGGCCAATGATATTTGTTTTTTCTTTGAGATATAATTTATATGTGGTAACATCTCATTTAATTAAATGAATTTTGACAGTTTGTACACACACCCAGAGCATATAGCTCATTTCTTTCAACCCAGAAAATTCTCTTAAGTTCCCTTCCCATAATACCCTCCTCTCTCCCAGAAAACTCCTGTGCCAATGTCTGGTCAACTTCCTCCATTAGGCCCTCCTGTATCCCCCCACCTCCTTTTGTAACCAGTGTATTTTCCACTAAGTATAAGAATTTTTATTTAATTTTAATTTATTTTATGTACATATGTATGTACATACATATGTATGTGTGTATAGGTGTATAAATGTATTTTTACTCTGCTTTGCCAGTATATGTTCTTCGGTTATATTATTCCATAAATAAGTGATACCATTGTTACCTATTATTCACTTTCTGAGTTATTCCATTAGCATAATCACCTCAAGATCCACTCATCTTGACCCAAAGATGCTCTTTCATCTTTTTCATAGCCGAGTAGTATTCCATTATGTATATATCCTCCAATTTCTTTGTTGGATAATTTATCATTGGATATTTAGCTTGGTCTGGGACTTACTTGTTGTGGGCAATAATATGATGAACATAGTAGTATGCAAATCTTTTAGTATTGGGGTTAAATATCTAACAGTGATATTGCTGGATCATATGGTATTTTCTTTTTAAACTTTTTGGTAACATATCACCATACCATTTTCCATAGAGGCTGTACAAAATTACATTAACAATAGTGATCAATGTTCCTTTTTCTCCACATCGTTGCTCAGATTTGTTGTTTCTATTCCTTTTGATATGAACCTCACAGGGGTGAGTTGAGATCTCATCATGTTTTTCATTTGCATTTTCCTTATAATAAGTAATGTTGAACATTTTTTCATATGCCTGTAAGTGATCTGCAAGTCTTTTCTGGAAAAATATCTATGTAGGTCTCTTGTCATTTCTTGATTTATTTTTGTTGTTGTTGTTGAGTTGAATGTATACTTTATATATTTTGGAAATTAATTCTTATCAGACATTGTTGTGCTAATATCTTCTCCCAATTTGTTGCTTGCCTTTTTGTTTCTTTTGAAGCTTTCAGTTTGAGATCATCTCACTTGTTTATTTTTGCTTTTGTTTTTCTTGTCTCAATGTTCTTGTCCTCAAATACATCTTTATGGTTGATGTCCTGTAATATAACCCTTTATCTTTTAAGTGTTCAATTGTTTCAGATCTTATAACCAAGTTTTTATTCCGTTTTGTATTAATTTTAGTGTATATAGTTAAGGACAGACTTTATGTTTTTTTTTTTTTGCATGTGTCCTAATACCATTTGTTAAAGTAGGTTTCCTTTCTTCATTGTGTAATTGTGACTTCTTTGTCAAAAATTATACAAATTTAGGCCGGACAAGGTGGTGCATGCCTGTAGGTGGCAGCCTAGGAAGCCACGGCCAATAGCGGTTTGAGTCCCGCTTGCGACCCGAAGTGAGAGCTAGTCCCCCCAAAAATAGCTGGGCGTCGTGGCGCATGCCTGTAATCCCAGCTACCTGGGAAGCTGAGGCTGGGGATTGCTTGAAGTCTGTGGTACCCCAGGCAACGTGAACCTGCAGTCTCACAGGCAAAAATAGCGAGACCTCGTCTCAAAAAAAATTATGCAAATTTATGTAAGTTTATTTCTGAACTTCCTATTCTATTTCATTGGTCTGTGAAATAGTCTGTTTTTATTCCAATGCCATACTGTTTTGATTACTGTTGTTGTATAGTACAGTTCGAAGTTAGGGAGTGTGGTGCTTCCATTTTCCTTCTTTTCTTTCAGGATTGTTTTTGCTATTTGAGGCCTTTTATGATTTATATCAGTTATAATTGTTTGAGAAAAGTCATTGGGCTTTTGATAAATATTGCTCTGAATCTGCAAATTGCTTTCAGTAATATTTTAACAATGTTTATTCTTTCAGCCTGTGAACATGAGATATCTTACAATTTCTTTGCACCTTCTTTTATTTCTTGTACCAGTGTCTTAATAGTTTTAATGAATAAATACAGTCTTCATTATGTTTACTTTCAGACAGTCCACTCTTTTTTATATAATTGTAGATGGAACTTTAAAAAGGTCTTTCTTCTAATTCATTGTATATAGAAATCCAACTGGTTTTAATTTTGTATCCTGCCACTTAACTGTATTAATTTATTATTCCTAGTGGCTTTTTTGAAGTCTTTTGGATTTTTTAAATGTATATTATATTATCTGTGAATAGTAATAGCTTCACTGTTCTTTTTTTTTTTTTTTCATTTTGGTTTTCATTTTATGTCCTTTTCTTGCCTGATTGCTTCAATCAGGACTTCTAAATACTATGTTGAGCAGTGGCAGTGAAAATTGGACATCCTTGTTTTATTCCTGATCTTAGAACATGTGCTTTCAGATTTTTTTTTAGTCATTGCATATGATATTAGCTGTAGATCTGACCTTTATTATATTGAGATAACTTCTGTTATGATCATTTACTTGAGACTATTTAGTCATAAATTGGTGTTAAATCTTGTCAAATGCTTTTTTAGTGTCTATTGAAATGATCATGGGATTTTTATCTTCCTTTTTGTTGATCTGGTGAATGAAATTGATTGAATTGCATGTTGATTCAATCTTGCATACCTGGAATGAATCCTACTTGATCATGATGTATGCTTTTCTTAGAATAATGCTGAACTCAATTTGCTAAGATTTTATTGATAGTTGTTGCATCTATGTTCATCAGAGATATAGACCTACAGATTTCTTTTTGTGTACTGTCCTTGTCTGGTTTTAGAATCAGGGTAATACTGACCTCATAAAATTTGTTCATGGGATTCCACCCTCTTAAAATTTTTTGAAGAGTGTGAGTAGGTTAGGTACTAGGTCCTCTTTGAAGGTCAGGTAGAATTCAAATTTTTCTTCTGTTTGTAGATATTCATCACCACTGTCATTTTCCCCAGCGAATGAATTTAATGGTATTAAAGATTAATTAACCTTATTTATGAAGAGTCCAAGTTTTCTATTTTATCCATTGTTCCATATATCAGGTCTTATGCTCTGGTCAAATTATTTTGACTACTATAGTTTTATAGTATGTTTTGAAATCAGGAAATGTGATTCCTATACATTTTGTTCTTTTATCAAGATTTTTGTCAACTATTTGTTGTCCCTTAAGAATTCATATGGATTTTTAAGGTAGATTTTTCTATTTCCTCAAGAGTACTATTGAAATTTTTATAGGAATTTAATTGAATCTATAGATTGTTTTGGTTAGAGTTGTCATCTTAACAATATTAAATTTCCCATCAATAAACAGTTTTTATTTATTTCTTCTTCAATTTCTTTTAACAGTGTTTTGTAGTTTTCAGTTCACAAGTCTTTTGCCTTTTGGCTACGTTACTCTTAAGTATTTCATTAATTTTTGATGCTATTGTAAAAGTAATTGTTTTTTGAATTCCTTTTCTGATTGCTCACTGCTAGGTAGTGTATAGAAATGCAACTGACTTTTGTGCATTGATTTTGTATTCTATAAGTTTGCCAAATTTATTATTCTGACAATATTTTTGTTGTGGATGAAATCTTTAGAACACTTTCGTATATGCATATCATATGCAAATAGAGATAAATTTTCTATTCTCTTTCCAACCTGGATGTTGTTTATTTTCTTTTCTTGCCTAATTATCCTGACTAGAATAGATATGGGGAAACTGGACATCCTTGTCTTGATCCCCATGTTGGGGGGAAAGGCTCTGAGTCTTTTATAGAAGTATGACAGCAACTGATGTTTCACATACAGCCTTTATCTTGTTGAGTGACCAGTAGATTTTGTATTGACAAGATCATCTCTCATGTGGGGTTAGGTGACAGAGAGTTACAGCCAGTGCAATTGGTATTTTGTCTCCATTAGCACAATAAAGTTTCAATGAGGATGTAAAATAATTCTATGAGGTATATTATAGCAGCATCAAATAACTCGGAGTCCCCCTGGCAGAATTTTGCTCCTCATACATAATTCTTTTTCAGTTCCTCTTATCATAGCAATAAGAAAATCTCAGCCTGGTGTTATATCTTTAACACTTCTTTAACACTAAGTAATCTTTGTTTCTTTTTTCTTTTAATATAATGAAGAGAGAACAGATTTCAGTCCAATGCCTTTAGCAAACTACAGCATCTATTGAATGTTAATGATACTGCCTTATTTTATTTGTATTTATTTTCCCTTCTATTTCTGGCATGTGATACATCTCTTCCACTTACTTATATCTCCAAAATAATTATAGAGTTGAGATATAAAGTTTCATATTAAAAATAAATATCCAAATAATATACAAGAGAGTTGACCTTTAAAAAGTCATGTAAATGCATCAGTTTGATTAAGAGCTAATTTTCTAGTACTAAAGAAGGAGTTGGAGGCAGATTCTTTTCCTGCCAAATGAATGGGGGTTTGCATGGAGAATATAGATGTGCAAGGTACAGCATAAGTAGATATGAACTTTGATGATATCCTAACTTCTCTAAGCTCAGTGAAAAAGAAGGATGTGGTCACTCATCAAATATGGGAGTAAAGGTTAGACATTTTTAATCTTCAAACTGACCATTCCAACAATGTGTGTTCAGACAAGCATTCACCAAAGAGACCTATGTTTTAACTATGTCCAGTCAGTGAAAACCAGAATCCACCAGTGGGTTTCAGCAAAGCAATAGTAACAGAATGGTCCAGGGGGATGATCCCATTATGTATTGGCTGCTCTGGAGAACTGGCCTTCTAAGCAGAGGGCTGTTTTCTGAAAGGCAGCCAATGTTTCAAAGAGAAGCTGCTCGGGTGTATAAAATGACCAGCCCTATAAAAATTCCACCATTCTGAAAGTCGACCATGTTGTTACTTACAACTGTTATCTTAACTGATATGTGATTTTTAAAAAAGTCAAAGCCTGTTTTCCATTTAAGGAAGATCTCTTGACTTCAACTATAGTGAGACTATATAGTGACAAGAGGAAAAATGCAAGATGGAAACAAATGTTTGAGTCCTATAGGCGATTGCCCAGGAGCCCCTTATCAAGATTGTAAATAATAATAGCAGTCATGCAGACGGCACCTATGTGCCTGGAGTGAAAGTATTTGAGGCAAAAGCCATCTGTTACCAGGAGATGAACATATCGGTTCGTCTTATCTTGAAGCTGTTGCACGTTTGATTCATCTGACTCTAGCTCTGGGTGCTCTGATATATAATCATCACATGACTTTTGAATATTAGTTGGCTGTCGACAGGGAGAGAAATTGCTAGTTACCTGGAGTTAGAGGAATCTAGTCTGTGTGATAATGACTTTGCATTGAGAACAATTGGATTCACTTTTTGGCTTTAAACATTCATCTGGAGAGTAAGATGAATGTACAAATGAAAAAGAATCCATTGTTGATGTGCTGACAAAATCAGGGATTCAGCCTGTGAAACTATGGTTTGTATGTGGCTCTTCAGGAGAGGCATGGAAGTGAGAACTGTTTTTTGAGGCTCCACAGGCTCTGGTTGGGGCTGGGGTGCAGCCAGCATCTTGCTCTCTGAAGAACCAGCTACAGGCTGGTCCAGTGTAGGGAGCTGTTTGTACCATTTCAGTGCAGTTCAAATAATTGCTATGTGTCCTGATCATCCTCCCCCAAATAACTAATATTGAATTCAATATAAGGAAATATGGTATATTAATTTCTGATGACATTATGTGATTTTTGCAAACTGTGCAAAAGGATGATCAATTTCACTCGGGTAGATATGGTTGGTTTTTTTTTTTTTTTCTGGCTTTCTTCGGTTCTAGATAATTTTCTATGTACAGTATTATAGCTTGCACTTAAGCAGGTTTTAAGATTTTCCCTTTGTTATCTTCCCTGTCCTTTCTCCTTCCTACTCCTCCCTCACCATCTTCTCCTCTCTCTCTCTCTCTCTCTCTCTCTCTCCGTTCCTTTCACCAATAATATCTGAGAACCTGCTTTTTGTTACATGCTGTGCTGGGGACAGAGGATAGAATAGCAGCTGATCACCAGTATCTTTGAGTTTATAACCAGTGAGGGTGGGGCAAGGAGCTGCAGATAGCTGTCATGCTATCATTGCCAGTGTCCAGTGACCAAGATCTGTGTACCAGGCACTAATGTAAGAGTTCAAAGTGTATTAACTGATGGATCCCTCACAACAATATGAAGAAGAGGTATTGGTATTAGCCACTGTAAAGATGGGGAAACTGAGGCACAGAGAAGTTAGGTACCTGGCTGATGTCACTCAGCAGGAGAGGGAAGAGTAGAGAGTCCAGCCGGTTCTTGAATCCAGCTCCTCAGTACTAACCAGACACAGCATGAGAAGGCCAATCAGAGGGAAAAGGCAATGGGATCATGGGAGAGGGGTACCATACCAGTGTTGCAATGGAGGGACAGTGCTGAGACTGGAGAACAGGGTGCCCGATATCTCAAGTGAAGGACAGAAGTTTATATAGAATGGGAATAAAGCTCCATGTAACAGGGACTTACTTTCAAGTCCTACAAATGCATCTAGTTATGGATAATCCTGCATGTGAGGAGAGAAGATGTCATCTGCTCCTAAGAGAGACATTTTTTGGCTGTCATCACGGGTCTCTTGTCTCTCTTGGGCAGTTGGGTGAGTTCCTAGTAACTTCCAGCACATTCCTGAGTGTTTACAGTGGAGGGGAGGGGAGGGGAGTTGGAGGGTCCCTTCCTGGAACAGCATCCTCCAACAGAACCAAGTCTTGTGCCTGCCTAGGGGTCTTCTCACAGCCCCTAGTTGAGTCTCCCTGCCTGATGTGGAGGTGGGAGAGGGCTCCTGGAGAGGGTGACAGTTGAAGTTTTGTACAAAGTAGGTGCTTATTGAAGGGAAGGGGGTGGAGATGCGGGTGGTACAAGTAGTTGAAGAGGCATGGGCAAGAGTATGAGACCACAAGCAAGAGGAGAGGCTGGTGGGAGAAGCAGAGCTCATACCGGGCAGGGCCTTGCAAGTAGGAGTTCAAGCTGGTCCTGTGAGCATGAGCACATTCTAGACACCTATGGAAAGGACTCAGGCAAGAATGATGACTAAGCATTTCCTCTATACCAGGGACGCCACCAACTATATGCATTGGTTTATTTTCTACAACAATTCTATCATGATGTAGGAGCGCTATCATTCACCCATTTCACAGATGAGGAAACTGAGGAATAGAGACAGTAACACAGCTGCTCATCTCGAGAGTGATAGAACTGGATTTCGCCCTACAGATTTAACCTGGAGCTGCATGCTCCCCTGGCACGCTAATTCACTGCATTGCTCAAGGTGTGCCAGGCTGTTGTCAATTGGAAACCCCCCCATAAGATTGCTGCTTATTTGTCCAGGTCTCCCTCACCTTTGTCTTGAACCAGCTGTACCGCTGAAAATCCCATCCCCTGTAATTCGGTTTCCGAGCGCGTCTGCCTGAGCTGAGATGAATTCGAGTTTAATTTTGCATGCCTAACGAACTCGCAGAGGTATCTTAGAAATTCTCCTGCTTCTATTAGTGAGATAGTGTGTGAGGCTTATTTCCACTGACAGGCAGTTTTATCATTATTTTTAAAGCAGGGACTTGTCTCGAATAGTTCAGGCGGTGTCAAAAAGAGAGATAACAAACCTCCTAGAATAAAATGTCAGTGTAGGAAAGGAGCTAAATATCAGCTGGTACAACCCCCTCAACATGCAGCAAGGACAGGGACTGTCGCAGTGGTTTTCCAATACTTTCCATACTGTTTCTTGACCGGGGTTCCTTCCCGCTGTCTGGGGAGCAGTGTGGTAGGAGAGAATAGGTGGGAGGACAGTTATGGAGGTGCTGACTTTGAATTCTGACTCTGATCAAGTTGTGTTAATTGCGGAACCTTGGCAAATGACTTTATCTTTCTGGAATGCAAAACCCCCTTGGTGAAGTTGGTTAAGAGACTTTCCTTCCCAGAACAGTTGGAAGATTAAGTGCTTATCATGATGCCTGGTACACGGGAGGCACTCAATAAATCACAGCTTCCTGTCCCCAGAAGGACAGGGAAAGGAACAAGACCTGTTCTTGGAGAGATTACTGTCTAGCAGGACAGGCAGACCTTCAAACAAATATGCTTCTTGCTGACAGAAGAATCAACAAAGGGCTATGGGAACAGAAAGAAGATTCTGTGTGTTTTGGGGAAAGGGACAAAAGGCTCTGAATAGGTAATGTATAGCTAAGGCTTTGAAGGATGAATAGGAGTTCACCAGGTATAAATTTCCAAGTGCAAGAAGCACTTGGATGACAATGATGCCTAAGGGGTTGATGTTGATGAATGAGAATGAAAATGAATAAGAAAAGCAAAAGGTGCAAATTTCTCAGCTGGCTGAATGCTCTCCACAAACCTGCTTTCTCTGTCTGGTTTAAACATTCAAATTCGAGTCCATGTTCTCTCCAGATTCCCAGAAACCCCACCCCTTGTTGGTCTTCTGGTCTGCTTCCGCTTTTCTGTTGCCTACGCAGCGTCTCAGGCTTTGAGTTTGGCTCTGAACATAGTGGTGTAGAGCACAGCCTTTGGAACAAGGGAGGTCTCAGTTGGAATTCCAGCCTCTCCATGAGATTATGGGAGATACTTAAGTGCTAATGATGCTGACATTACCTGTGACTGCAGAACGAAGTGAAGGCGCCTGGCTGCGAAGGGAACTCTCTTCCTGATGAATTTTGCATTTTGAGTGGTTTTGGTGAATCTTGGGTTTGTGTAGGCCAATTTTCTGTCTCACCCCCAATCCTCATCATGGTTGGCATGTCTGCTTGGGTCTACTGAGAAATAGAAGCTAAATTGAATAAATGAGGGATTGTTTGGGGAAAATGTCTTTAAAGATATGGGGTGGGGGGAGGGCTAATGTAGGGGAGAGATTTGACCACTGTTTGGCTCTGTCCAGTGAGGGGTCAGGAGGGTGGGTTAGTGCAGAAGAGCCTCAGATTGAGGTGCAGTTCCAGACAAGATTGGGGGGCTCTGGGACCATCAGCTTTGTCATGATAAGAACCTTGAATCTCTCAACTATGCTTGCAAGAGCAGTTCAGGGAACCCCCCAATCCTGCTCCGTCTTGCATGCTCTGTCTGGCAGGCCCTATATCTGGCCATCACTAGCTAGGCGATTGCTTTGATGGCACAGGAACACTCTGCTGTACTCCCCCACCCCCAAATTCAGGGCCCGCAGGTGAAAACCAGAATGAAAACACAGCTTACATCCAAGCTGAGCCTGGGGCCTCTTACTTCCTTAGTCCCTGATTTGAAGGTCAAGGCCAGGTTGGTTAGATTTATCCCTCCAAGGATACAGAAGAAAGAAAGCACGAGGATCCTGGCTATCTATGGGGAAGGGCATGGAAAGCCCTTAAGAAACTAAAAATTGAAGTAACATAGGCCCCAGCAATATGGCGACTATGTATTTATCTGAAGAATATGAAACACTGATTTGAAAAGCTATATGAGTCTCTGTATTCATAGCCTCATCATTCACTTCCAGCCAAGACATGGAATTAGCCTAAATGCCCCAGATGGATGACAGATAAAGTTGTGGTAAATCTGCTCAGCTATTAAACAAGGTGAAATCTTACCTTCTGTCACAAACTGGATGGAGCTGGAGGTGATGATATTCAGCTAAATAAGCTGAGAATAAAGACAGTGGCTGGATGGTCTCACTCACTTGTGAACTATAAATAAATAAAGCAAATGAACTAGCAAAACCTAACAAAAATACTCTTAGATTCTGAATGACACATGAGGGGAACTTGAGGAGGGAGGGGCAAGGGAGGGTGAGGAATGAGAAAGAGGGGTTCAATTTGATAGTGGGAAGGGCTCTAGAGTGAGGGTGGGGGTACATACAGATATTGAGATGTGACTCTATACAACTGTCTATACTACTATCAACCCATCTAGCATTGTGAATTCAAGGTAAATTAATAAACATTTTGTTTGTTTGTTTATTTTTAGTGACTAGGTCTTGCTATGTTGCCCCGGGGAACCGCAGACTCTCGTTCCCCGGGGTACCATGGACTCAAGCGATCCCCAACCTCAACCTGCCAGGTAGCTGGGATTACAGATGCGTGCCACAACACCTAGCTATTTTTTGAGACTAGGTTTCGCTATATTACCCCAGCGGGTCTTGAACCCGTTGACTCAAACGATTCCTAGTCTCAACCTCCCTCCATAGGTTGGGATAAACATTTTATTTTTAAAAAAAGAAAAGAAATTCTGGCTGGGGCGGAGGCTGCCTCCTATGTACAGATAGGAGAGGAGGGCTGAAAATGCAGCGCTGAAGGGCACATCCTTAAATAAGTAATTAATAAGCGGCCAAGAGTGTGTGCCATGCGTGGCAGGAGCTGTTAACGTGGGTGCCGCCTACTAGTGAAACAGGCACCCGCTGACCAGGGGAGCAAGTGGGGGAGTGAGCAAGGGGCCAGAAGCTGTCCACCCAGAATTTGCGTTGTAAAGGGTGAAGGAGAAAAGGGGAAAGGACTCACACACACACACACACACACACACACACACACCCCAAACCTTTTAATTCAAAGCGGTTTTATGACCTTTGAAAACCAAATTCAAATTAACATAGTGTTGCTAAGTAGAGAGACTTTCCTGCTGGGTCTTCTGTAATGAATAAACACCATTCATTTGTAATTAGCAGCACCCAGATGCAGAAGGGCAATGAATATGCTAACAGGCATTCAAACATAGGTCCTCCAAGCAGGCAAGCATCAGGCTCCAGGGGTTTCTTCCCATTTACCCTGCATGCTGGGGGCATTACCCATGCTGGGGCTGGGGCCCTGGTTCCTTAGGAGCTGGAGGCACAACAAGGTGTGGACCATCACGGTTTCCATAATGCAGGGGTGTTGCCAGGGCGTGTGTGCTCCAGCTCCCACCACTTTTACCACTTCTCCTTCTGCCCCTGGGGGTTTGCAGGCTGATTGGCTCTTGTAACTGGAAAGTCCAGGAGATTTATTTCACTGCAGATTTGGTAGCTGATTTTGCTTTGTTTTCATTAACCATTTGTGATTTGTCCTTGCCTCTTTGCAGAAAGAGTTTGAAGTAATCCATGATATGGGAATTCTCTGGTCCCCCAAGTCCTTTAAAGCCCTCACCCGGACCCCTTGGAGGAGCTGGTCTCCCCCAGGCAGCAGAAAAGCAGGTGAACTTGGGCTTGGCTTGGCCATCCTTCCCGGGGGGACCAGGGAGTTTGGGGGCTGTCAGCACCTCTCATCTGGGACCAGAGCTGGGATAATCTCCCCAATTCCAGGTTTCAGCAGTTTATAGGCTATTCATTAGCTATCAAATCTGACACCCCAAAGTCCTTCCCCAATAGTTCTGGGGAACTGCTTCTTCAAAAGGATGCACTTTTCAGAAGCTGGGGCTTTGTAAGAATACATGCCTTGCCTATGTCGAGAAGTGACAATAATCTTATTTTCACCCCTCATTGGCAAGGCCAATCCTTTTTTATAGCAGTGCAGAGAAACTTCAGTTTTGCTCAAAGCACTATGAATTCTGAATTACAGTAAAAGCATCCAAGTTACTGGCCACTGTGGCACAGCCGAGGTCTGGCCAGCGAGGGGGTGACAGGAAGTTCATCATCTCCGGAGAGCCTTGAGGTCAGGCAAGAACCCACACTGTGCAGATGGCAGTGTGGACTTGCAGACGCCCCCTACCTCTGTGGCTGAGGACCTGTGTGTTCTGGTCAAGGCGTGGAGCTCCTGGAGCCTCAGTTTCTCTGCCTTTAAAATAAGGTTGACCTGAACAGCCTCCTGGAGAACTTGGGAGGCTGTGCTTTGCCTGGGACATAAAGGAAGTCTCAGTAAATAGCTTTAGTCATTGCAAGAGGTAGTGAAGCACCATAGAATGAGCTTTTGGAGTCAAACTGACCAGGATTCTAAGCCCTATTGCAATTGCTTTTGCTAGCAGCGTGACCTTTGGCTATTTACTTAAACTCTCAAACTCAGTTTCTTCATGCTCTGGTTGAGGGTGCTAAGTCACACTTAATTGTACTGTTGGGGGTTGGGGGTGGGTGGGGGTCATTGAAATCCTACATTCAGAAGCATCAAGCTTGGTTTCTGAAACAGGATGTGCGTGATAACACTCACCTTCCCGTCTCTGTCCTGGTTTTGGCTGAGGCACGTGGAAGAACAGGGCAGAAAGGCAGAAACCTTGGTTCCATCCTTGATGAGCTATCTGACCCAGAGCTGATTACTTAACCTCCACGAGCCCCAGTCTCCTCTTTTGTAAATGCGAGAGGATAATATGATTTATGACAAGGTCAAGTGAAAAAAGATGCTTGGAATCAGTTGCAGCTCCTATTCGCCAAGTGCCTAATCTGTACATTGTTTAATTTACATATATCAGTTCATTGAATCTGCATGGAGATCTTGAGGCTAGAGACTGTTATTAGGTCTATTGTACAAATAAGGAGATTGGGGATCTAAGAGTGATATTCCAGGTCATTTCCTAGTGGGTAATGGGACTGGATTTAAATAAAGGCAATCTGACTTCAGGTCCTATATCCTTAAACCCTTGGTTCATGTGAATTCACTTCCATCCTGCAACCTTTAAAGACTCCTAAATGGATTTTGAAGGGAATCAGCAAAATTGAGTTGTGTGGTTACCACGGAATCATGGACTGGATGTGGGCGTGGCCTCGCTGATGTGGCCAGAACACTTTTAAAAGATTATTTATTAGATTATTTATTTATTTTACATCATTATCTACCCTGGGATTCTCCCACCACCTTATCACCCGTGAACCATCGAACCATTGTCTTAGTTTTTTGTGCCTCTCCCACCCCTGATTTCCCCCCACCCTTATGCTCTCTGCTTCAATTTTGCTAACAATTAGTTTCACATTTTCTTGTCTGTTTTCCCTTTGTCCCTCGTATAAGTGAAACCATCTAGTATTTCTTTTTCTCTTTCTGGCTTATTTCCACATATTGCGGTGAATGACGTTTGTTTGTTTGTTTGTTTGTTTTGATTGATGAATAGTATTCTGTACCATTCACCTATTTTGGGGCATTTGGGTTGCTTCCATATACTGGCCATTGTAAATAGCACTTCAATGAACATCCAGGTGCAGGTATCTTTTGGATTAAAGTTTTTGTATCCTGTGGGTAGATTCCTAGCAGTGGGGTTGCTGGATTGAATGGGAGTTCTATTTTCAGTAGTTTAAGGGTTCTCCACAAAACTTTCCAGGGCACCTGGACCGGTTTGCACTCCCACCAGCAGTCAGAACACTTTTCAAGGGTTGCAAACTGAATGCCAAGCGGTCAGGATGAAGGGAGCCTCCCACTGGTACTCACACAGGGTCCAGAAGCTCTGGGCTTGGCAGATGGGTGCTACCATGTTTTCTTCACCAGGTTTTGGTCTGACAAAGCCAGAGAAGGTACCTGGATGACTTAGGCGAGTAAGTTGAAAGCGGCAAATTTATTTAAAGAAACAGATAAGAAAAAAAAGAAGCCAGGGAAGCAGGCCTCCCTGGAGACATTTCAGAGAGGGGCAAAGACACCCAAATGGACTCCCCAAGGGCTATGTTTATATGCTCTGCCCTCGATTACCCTAAGACCCCACCTGTCTTTAATTGTGATGGGCTGAAGTCACAGGGAGGAGGTGAAAGTGGGTAAAAAGAGACTTTCTGTCTTAACTGGATACAGCTATCTGCCTGCTTCTCTCTCCAAAGCAGGCTACACACTCTTCATTAGCATTTTCACTGATCACCTTTACCATTGATACGCAAACATCAGCTACCAAGCTTCTCTCTGCTTTCAGCTCCAAAAACTGCAGAAAAGAAAAACTTTAAAACACAGTTTAAACTTTCCACTCATGGGTTCTTACCACCATCCCCAGCCTTCTCAACCAAAATACCAAACCAATGTAAGACTATCAGTGCAGTGCAGACTAATTTATTTCTAACAAAGTGATTTCTAATTAT
>PVHY01021392.1:0-23987 GCA_004024945.1 Uropsilus gracilis
TTCTTCTTCCATAATTCAGGACCATTATGTTAAATCTTAAAGGATCTAATAATGAGATTTAACCAGTATATTCCTTTTGGGTCAAAGTTGTTGTTTTCTAACCACTTGATTTAACACTGAGATGGAGTTGGACAAACCTGGAGAGAAGGCTAATGAATGTGACCCATTTGCTGCAGTTCACATAAGGCTCAGACAGCACTCCAGAACCCAATTGAGAATCGCTGCTTTTTACATATTAACAAATGAAGGGAAACTCTAGATAATATCAAAATTGAACTTTTCAAGGAGTGTCAGAAATGCCGATAATTCATATTTTTTTTTGGATTAAAGCAGCAGTATGTGCTTTAACATCAACATGTCACTGGAGGTGTGGACCTAAGACTTGTGTTTTCATTCACGTTTGCTTGGTGTGAGATGTACCAGCCAGGAATCTTGTAATTGTGCATGACTCCAAACCTCATACTAGCTTAAACAGGCAAATAAAACCCAAAATAACAACAAAAAAGAGAGGAAAGTAATTTACTGCCTCTTGTTACTGCAAAGATCGCAGGTAATTTGCTTCAGATGAGACATGAGTCTGAACCTGGTGCTCACAAGATGCCCCTCTTGGCTCTGCTTGGCTATATTGACTCTTTTAAACTCTGTTATAGTCCCTGCAATCTGTAGGTTCCCCTATTTTTTAAATTTTATTTTATTTAAATTTTTTTTATTAATTCCTATCTATCTATCTATCTATCTATCTGTCTGTCTGTCTGTCTGTCTGTCTGTCTGTCTGTCTGTCTGTCTGTCTGTCTGTCTATCTCTCTGTCTACAGAGAGATATATAGGCTCCCATATTTTTGACATATATGGAGGATGAGAGGAAGCCTCTCTTTTCCATAACCTAGCAACTTCTCTACCAAGGAAATTCCTGTATGTCAGAGCTGTGCTAGACTTAATAGCCTTGATGGTGGGATGTGTGCTCCTCCTGAGGCAGGAGGGGAACTAACTTTATCTCCTTGCTGAGGACTAAGGGTGGGCTTTCTGGAGGAAAACTGGGGAGATGTGATCAAAGTTGCAAAATTGAATGCTGGGAGACCAAACAGACAAACAAACATATCCAGTCCATGATTTGGAGGGCTGTGGAATAAACAACAAATTTTTCTCAGAAATGAATCCTGAGAAATGAATACTTGAGGCTTTTAAATTTTGACATCCCAGAACTTTGTACCTATTGAACTGAAGAAAGAATTTGGATCTGATAAAAATATAAAAGTAGGACAGAGGTTATGGTTTACTTTAACCATTAAAAAATTCATTCTCCTGTGTAACACTTACTTTATACTTTTTAGTGGTTACCTATTAACATCAGTCACTGGGTAAGACACTGGAGATGGAGGCGTGGACACCAGTATCAACCAACAAGAACATTTAAGAGTATTGGGTGCTTTGAAGTAGGCTGTTAGTAGCAGTACTTACAATTATTTTTAATTAGTTAACATAAAAAAGGAATAGATAGGTTGTGCTAAGTGCATATATTTTAAATATGTAACCAAGGTTAAATGTTCAAGTTGCTCCCAGGCCCTAGAGCACTAAAGAAAACAACAACAACAACAATGTATTGAACTTTATTTTGTGACTTGTATTCACAGACACAGTTCATAGCAGAAAACCCAGTCTGAGTAAAGCATCTTACACTGAGCTGAGCCCCAGGTCAACTGGAGACAGGGAAATACAAATGTGGGAGTGGGCTACTCAAAGGTGAGGGGCCCAACAATAGAAATTAAAAAATCCAGTTATCTGAAAAATAGCCTCTTTATACTTCTCCATATATGAACCTGTAACTAGTCAATACATTTTAGCCAAGTCCATGTTTCTTTACCCTTAACCCACTCCTTAGCCAATAAAAATTAAATCTTTTGTTTTCAGCGTTTCTCCCCCAGACCTGTATTACCTCATTTCCTTTTAAAATTTTTCTTATTTTCATGCAACATTGGTCATGTGTGTGTAGTTATTTTTCCCCTTAGGTATGGCCTTCCTATCAATAATGCACCCATATACAGTCACTCATTCCCTTTCTTAAAAATCAAATTTGAGTTTACCTCCTGCTTCCTTGGCAGTTGATTCATAACTAAGCTACTTTCTTTCTCAAATCCTGGGATCATGGTATCAGCCTCTATGCATGCTGGGTAGTGAGTCCATTGCTCTGTAACAATTGGTGATCCCAGAAGGGACATACTGCCTGAGGCTGAGGGAATCACAGCAGCAGCATCTCTGTAACCTCAACAGGAGCATCAGTCATCTTGCTGCTTTTACGAGACCGACGCCTTACCACTTGGCTACCGCGCCTGACAATCTTGCTACTTTTAATGGGATTTTCATTTGCTAGACTGCAGTTGTCAAAGGAGGAGGCAGGTGTGTATTAATGTGAGGTTTCCTACATGTTGAAAAATCAGTATTGGTTTCAGCATCTATAGGCTGTAGGTAAGCAGAAGGGAAAATTCTCCAGCAAAGAAGCTTAGATTGCTTGAAATCTTGAAAGGACTAAGATCTTTGCTTAACCCTAATCTTATTGTCAGTATTACAAGTTAGTCTATGGGATTAAAGAATTTTCTGAAATATCAATTTCAGAAGTCTGAAATATTAGTCTTAATAATTGTATTGAGCCATGCTGCCGGGCACGAGCCTTCAGCCACCCATCCTGCCGCGCTCCTTTTGGGGTTGAGGGAACACGAGGTGGGGGGGAGCCTACCGGTGCCATGAGGCAGCCGGGAGAGGTAGGCGTAGCCCTGCCCATAAGCCCAGTTCAGCCATGCTGCCGGGCACTGAGCCCCCCTCTGCCGGATGCTCAGGCTGGCGGGGGCGGGGAGGGGATTGGTGGAGGATAGTGGGTGGTAGGGGTCATTCCCTTTGGTCTTCTCAAATCCAGTCAACCCTCACCAGAAGCAACTAAATCAGTGATTCAACGGCAGTTGAACACGAATATAGAGGTGCAAAGCAAAGAAGTATTCTGGAACAAGAACATGTCAGATCCATGTTCAGGACTGTAAGACTGATTACAGAGACAAACTACCTCAGAAATACAACCACTGTGATCTACAATGATGGGAACGGAATTTCCCGTTCAGAGATGCCTTGAGCATGATCAAAGGACCCTCCCACTTTAGGGGGTGAGGAAAGCCACAGAGACAGGCAGTGGCATCACGATGAACCACACCAACCATCTGCCAGGGCCTATCTTGATAAAAAAAATTGGTTCACCAACTGGCTCCCAGCGCCAGCAACCAGAGCTACAAAACAAAGAAGGAGCTAAATATGACAGAAGATAGGCCAGAGCAGCCGACCAGAAAGAAGGAAGAGGCACTGGGAGAACACAACCATGTGTGAACTGGTGGCCAGCAGCAAAAAGACATTTGGAAAACTAAGCACAGGCCACTGTGTCCCAGGAAACCACGTCCACACCAGACAAAAGGACATTGCTACAGGAAAGAAGAGAGACTAAAAGTTAAACAACAAATGGCAGTGAAAGAAGAGATGGAGAGACCAGGGGGGTGGGATGGGAGAGGGGGGAGGAACACCCAAAAGGCAAATGTGAGCAAAACTTATTCAATAAAAATGTATATTATTAAAAAAAAATAATTGTATTGAAGGATAATTGGACTAAATTGGACTAAAGTTAAATTTAAATGATAAAAAATGCCAATCCCTTTGTTACAGATGAACACCTCACAGTGTAATTTCTATAAATTCTGTCCTAAGATTTATTAGATCTTGATGAAAAATAAGTTCGGACCATACTTTCCCCACTTTTGTTCATGCATTTTATTTTATTTTAATTTTTTTGTTATAAGGATTGTTTACATTTCTTTTCCTTTTGGGTGTTCCTTCCCCTTCCCCTTGACTCCCCCTTTGGTCACTCCATCTCCTCTTTCACTGCCAGTTGTTGGTCAATTTTTAGTCTATTGGATTCTTCCTTTCCTTTCCTGGAGCAATGTCCTTTTCCCGGGTGAAGACGTGTTTTCCCTGGGACACAGCGGCCTGTGCTTTAGTTTTCCAGGTGTATCTTTGTTGCAGGTAGCCAGTTCACACGTTTGGGTCCTTTCAGTGCCTCCCCTTCGTACTGGTTGTCTTCTCCAACCCAGTTTCTGTCACATTTTGCTGCTTCTTTGCTTTGTAATTCAGGTCTCTGGCATTGGGAACGTTTCTCCCAGCCAGTGTCCATGTAAGAAGTTTTTTGATCGAGATAGGCACTGGCAGGCGGCTGGTTGTGGGGCTACTGCCCTGACTCTGTGGCCCTCTTCTCCCTGTGATAGGAGGTGCCTAGCCCACACTGAAGGCATCTCTGAGCTGGGAATTCCGTTCCCATTTGTGGAAACCTTGTGGGTGTATTTCTGAGACAGTTTGTCACTGTAGTTGGTCTCACAGCTCTGTGTCCCATGGATCTGAAATGTTTTGTCCGTCCTGGGCCTTAGTTCTTTCTCCTCATCTCCATCTTCATGAGTCTCTGCCTTTGAATTAGTGACTTAGTTGTTCCTGGTGAGGATTGACTGGATTTGGGGTAAACCAGAGAGGGTGATAACCCCCTTACTTCTGTTAGCCTGCATGCCTGGAAGTCCCTCCCCCTAATCAGAAAGAGACTGCAAAGAAGGGTGGAGTCTCCAGGGGCATAGTTAGTCCATCTACCTGGCAGAGGCAGGTGGAAATGTGGGGACAATCCCCTTAGTCCCAGGTCACCTGTTAAGGAAGCCTCTCACTAGTGAAACACATGAAGGGGGGACCACCCACCTCTTGCCCCCTAAGTCCAGAGGGGGTTGCAGGGGATGGTGGAGCCTTCAGGGGCATAATTGGCTCTGTTTATGCATTTTATACCTGGGGAGTTTTTTCACTGGGAATTAATCTTTCAATTCAATTTTATCTCTGAATTGAGCAATAGGCTCTTGACTGGTTTTCCTTCTGGTTTTCTGTACTGTGACCAGATTTCTAAACTGGAGATAGCATGGGTCATGTCAGTGCCCATATTAGTCACTCCTTCAGTTGCCCATTACCTTTCACTCTTGCTTGCCCTGCTTGCTTGATAATGCTCATCACACTTTGGAGTAATTTCTTTTTATCAAGAAAAGATATCTTTCTGGGGTTTATCAAGCCTCTAGAAAAAAAATGAATGTTTGTGTAAGAAACTTTGATGGGATATAACCCTAAAGGCAATGGAAACCATCTCCTTCCACAGTATCATGTTCTGACCTGTCTGTTTCTTTGGCCTCTTAGCCTGTGCTTGCTCCAGCCCCCTGGAACCACATTCCCAGTTCCATGTCTTTTTCTCTTGTTCTCTTTCACATGCTCTTCTTGATTTTCAGGATTTCTCTCCCAGTTGATTCTGCTTCACCCTTGACCCTTCAAATCTATGCACTGGTGTGAGTAAGGACCTCTGATGATGGGCTTCATGTCTTCCCTATCACTGGGTTATCTTGCTACATTGTATTCCTGGAATCCTCTGCTAGATAAGAAGTTGGGGGCACCAGGCTGCAGGCAGGGGTGGGGATAGGGTAAGTCTTGCACCACTGGGGTCTCAGGGTGTCAGACCTAGAGGACCTGGCCTCTGTCCTTTTGGTGTCTGGGGGTGGGGGGCTCTGTAGCTTCTGTCAGGGGTCTTGAGCTGGGAAAGAGAATTAGTAGACTGTCTTCCAAGCCCAACATTGAGCCTAGTTGGGCTGGAGGTGGAAGCTGAGATCCTTTTGGATGACTTGGACCTTTGGAGAGGATCTCCAGCACATCCCCACCATGGCCTAGGCTGCTGGTGGGAGTTAGAGGGTAGGTTGTGTCCCTACCCTCAAGATCTCAGGCTGGCAGAGCCAGCTTGCCACCATGTGGGCTGGGGGTGGGGGCTTGGGACCTCTGCCAGGACACAGGCTGGAAGTCGAAGTCCCTTTCTGGTTTACTCCAACCTCAATCAGACCTGCCCTAGGAATGAAAAAACCAGTTCTCTAGTTGTGGATATAAAGGAGAGGAAAGGAAGTAATACGGCCTTGGATATACTCACTACTTGGGTAGGACCCAAACAGAGCATGGTCAGAACCACTGAGAGAAGACAATGAAACCAGTGATTATGGTGATCTGTCACAGATTTCCACCTACATTTCTCTAGGGTTGGGGAACCAAACACCTGGTCCAGAGTTTTGTGCAACGTGAGTGAGGCTCCCTCCTTTACCAATCAACGGGGGGAAGGAAGTCACAGAGATGTGGCTGTGGCCCCCTGCAGAACTGCTAACATGAGAGAGGAGGGGAGCTGGACCAACCACCTGGGAAAGTCTGTCCCCAGTAGGGAATGTCACCACTGCCAGTGGCTGGGAGTAGGGCTCTTAACCCAAGATACCAGAACTACACAGCACAGAAGTAGCACCAGAAAGGAGCCGGGAGAACCGCACCACACACCTAACCTACAAGAAGTTCCTGACAGGCTTGGCTTGACTACCTGCCTCAGTTATTCTTGGTGATCTGAGCAGCCTGGAGGTGTGTTATTGTCCAGGAGTGCAAGTTTGCACTTAGGAGAAAGGACATTGTTCCAGAAAAAGACAAGACCAGTGGGCCAAGCATGGACCAGTAACTTGCAGTGCAAGGAGTTGGAATGACTGGAGGGGGGGAAGAAAGAAAGGGGGAGTAAACTGAGGTATAGGGGTACAATATGGAAGGGAAGGCTACCTAGGGGAACATTAACCAAACAAATATGATCAATGTTGTATGAAAAAGAGAAAATTAAAAATAAAAAAATTTAGAAGCTCAGGAAAAAAAAAAAAGTGGGAAGCAGAAGTCTCCATAGTTGCCAGGGGTCTCTTCAGAGCCTGGAAAAGAGTCTGGCATATTGGTATTTACTGAACCAATGAGTGTGTCAATGGAGCACCTGCAAGTAGCTTAAAAATGAGCCAGTTTCGTTAACTGGAAGAATTACAATACTTGTTTTCTTTAATCACAAAGCAGTATAAGAAAAAAACCTGAAATTATGGGCATGGAGAAATAATTTTCCTAAGAGGGTGATATGTAAGCTTCAGTCTACTTGAGTTTATGGCCTCATTCTGCTGCATTCTAGGGTTTCTAAAGCATTGCAAAGTAGATTTCAAAACACTTCTGGGGGTGGGAAAAATGTAATCAATTGTTTTTGGACCTAAAAGTTTTGTGATCCTGTACTTTCTGATCCATTAATACTATTAATTATGTGATCATAATTAATCTGAGCTGAGATGAGGTATAGTAGGCCAGATTGTGATCAGGAAGGTTTATGAGCTCCTACTGTAGTTCATTTGTAGAAGGGAAGGGAATGCTCATCAAGCAATTAGCTGGCTGCTGAAGCTCTCTGTGTCCCTGTTACTGGCAGACTAATGACTGCCTGAAAGGATGAGGTAGAGCCCAAGGAAATATTTGAGGGTACCCTGTGGTCAGTCACTAAGAGTGTCATCAGGTGATGGTCCCAGATGGGCCAATATAAATAATTTTCCTGGGAAATAACTGCACATAGAATTAGGACAAGTGGGAAATTTAGTTGATAAGGATTTTAACAAGTGAGGGAACTTTAAGGTATTAAATGGTTTTTAAGAGTTTCAAGCCTTCCCACCACAGCTCTTGTATACCCACAGGCCACAAAAGGATTCTAGAGCGTTCTCCCCAAATGCTTTCCATGTGCCAGAGACACCATGGGGCTTTGAGCTAAAAGGAGTCATGAGGTCCCATGTGAGATGGCCCTGGAGGGCCTCCCACCTTAAAGGTTGGGGAGACCTTGATTTGTATCTGTCCCTGGGAGCCCAGAGAACAGTGTCCACCTGTGTCCTAAAGACTTGATTTGGAGTATTCTAGAACAGCATTCCCTCGGTGTTTATGGTGAGGGCATGTTTTTGGGAAAATCTGACTGCTGGAGGGTTCCTTCTGGACCCTTGGAACGACTGGCAGGAAGTCTAGCATCTCCTAGAAATTAGACTGGAAAGATTCAAGGACTTCTGGGCATTGTCTCAAATTAAATGTGTGGAGAGCTTCAGGCAGAAAGGTTTCTTTATTCTGGCCTTCATTCTTATTTTTCTTCCTGTTGAGCTAGAGATAAGAGTATTGGTTAGTATTAAAAAATTGGGAATTCTAGAGATTATGGATTTTAGTTCATGAATTATTATTTTTTTCTGTACAGGGACTGAATTACCTAAATTAAAAAAAAAAAAAAAACAGTTCCTGTGATTCTCCTAAACTAGGTAACTGGCTTTTGTGGGGTTAATTTTAGTTTCCAGAACCAGTGAATTGCCCAAAACAATTGTTTTAGATTTCCCAGAAGACTGCCTTTAGTTTAGTTTTAGGACTATTTTGAGCTGGAATAAGGGAATTTTGGTGTGGGGGGTGGGAGAAGGAGGAATGTGAGGGAATGGATAATGCTTTTTCATTGAGAGGCTGATTTGGTCTTTGGAGTTATGCTTGCCTGGTTCCACAAATCCCCAAATGAGGTTTTTGCAAAGGTCATCTTCAGAAATGAGGAAAACTGCAGATTACTAGGTTATAAGCAGGGTTATTCCCAGCTTCTAGGAAAGTAAGCTTTCCCAGGCACTTGTTTCAGGACAAACTGTAATCTTAGGGAACTGAAGTTTGAACCTCTATAGTAGAGTTTGAAGAGAGGACTTCTTCTCTGATTATAAAAATTTTAGGAATGTGGGATCACTTACTAGAGTCAAGCCTGGGCACCCAGGGAGTAAGAGTCTTCATTTTGGACCTTGTATTCGTCGTTAAACTAGTAATTATCTGGAATTCTTGGGTTCCTTCAACTCATTTGTCGTCATCCACTGTATTGGTGTCCAGTTAATAAAATCCTGAATAGGATTATCAAAGTTGTTATGCCTGGGGCAGGTGGGAGTGGATATGTATCTGTATATAAAAAAAATTTCCCAGTGGTTCTTAAAGCAAAAGTTTGAGAGGGTAGAAAGGGAAACCAACTTCAGGCCTCATATCCTCCTAGCTTCTCTTTGAAAGTTCATGTCTGAGAGACAAGAACCCTTTTTAGCAAACCTCTCATGGTACTTCTGTCTGCGTGACTCTGCATTTAATACCCTTTTGATCATGGTTGTGAAGCAAACTGAAAAGGGTGCAGCTTTTCAGGACCTGAAAAACAAGTTGTGTTAAAAGCAGGTGAGTCTCCATTCACTTTTTAGTGTCTTCCTCCCTGGCCCCCCCATTTGTTAATATGATGTAAGATCCACTACTCTACCTCCTCCTCCCTGTCTTTTGCCTCAGCAGTATGGTTTGTAGTTGTGATCCTACTTGGGACAGACAAAGCTAAGAAGGGGCAGTTTATTAAGCCCCATGTTTGCCAGCTATGAGATTTTGAGGCCAGTTAGGGTGCCAAAGTGTTCTCGAGAGGACTGTTGCTCTCTGCTGCCTCCTGGTGGAATATTCTCACATAGATGGTTCAGGCCCCACTGTAAGGATTCTGGTGGTATTTCAAAGGGGACAGGATGTGAAGGAGTTTCATTGTTTACATTTCTGTATTGGGAAAAACATAAAGGATATGCATAAATTCTCTAGAAAAACCCATGTACCTGATCCTTCATCTGTAGCTTCAGTTATTGTTGTAGCCTCCCTACATGGCTTTGTTCTGCCTTGTGTCCTAACTTTAAGATCCCATCCTAAGTTAGTCATTTTAGTCTTCATAATAACATTATTATCAATTCTTTACTGAAATGATGCTATCCTGTTTCTCATTTCTGTTAGTTTAGAAGTTTCATTTAAAGAGGTAATAAAGCTTTGCCTGGCTTGTTCTTAGTAAACCCTGTGTCCTAGCACCTACTGCTTCCTTTTGTATAAAGAATGAGAATACACAGTGGAGAATACACAGTGGAGTCTGAGTATGAGAATATTGTATAAAGAATGAGAATACACAGTGGAGAATACACAGTGGAGTCTGGTAAGGAAGACACCCATCTCATCTTCCTTCAGATACACTAAAAACTGCTATTAAACAAAGTTAAAAAACAAACTGCTAAAGGGAAAACTGACACAGCTCCAGCAGGAGAGAAGTAACAAAGTGGCCCAAAACCAATCTGAGGCCAGACCAGGGTCAGGTAAATAACACATCATATACTAACCTAGGTAAATCCTCAAACAAAGAATAATATAATGGAAATGGAACTTAAACACTACATAATAGAAAGTCCTAAAAAAAAATAAAGACAAGGCAAATCAAAACAAAGAACAAAATCATAACAAAATGTCAGTGAGCACTTATAGGTCTCATTGCTTTAAGATTTGCATCTCAATAATTACTTTAAACTCACCAGTCAAAGGATGTGGAATAGCTGAATGACTTCTAAAACAACGTCCAACCTTCTGCTGTTTGCAAGAAATTCACCAATGAAGACAAACCTAGACTTAGTAGCAACCAAAAAAAAAAAAATCAGTAACAGCTATTCTTATTTCTGATAAGTAGACTTTTAATTAAGAAAGACAATAGATAACACAATAAGAAGAAATAACACTTGTAAATATGTATGTACCAAATGATAATGCAGCAAGATACATGACAAATAACAAAACACAAGAAAGATACTGATAACAACACAATAATACTAAGTGACTTTAATTCCATACCTACAACAATAGACATCAACAAAGCAAGTATAAAAAACCAAACAACAGCTTTAAATGGAGAGTTAGCCCTAACAGACATCTAAAGAACATTACACCCCCAAATTGATGTTTACGTATTTTTTTCAAGTCCACACGAAACATTTTATATATTTAATTTTATTTATTCAAATTAATTGTACACATATATATTTATATTATTGTCTACCCTGAGGTTCTCCCACTACCTTATCATCTGTGAACCATCATCTTAATATCTTGTGCCCATCCCTCCCCCAATTTTAATCCTTTCCTCTCGTTCTATGCTTTCGTTCTACTAAGTTTTAAGTATTTTTTGTCCTTTTGCCAGTTTTCCCTATATGCATATAGGTGAGATCATCTAGTATTTCTCTATAGCTTTCTGGTTTATTTCTGTTAACATGATTACATCTTTGTCATCACAAATGCATCAAATTTGTCTTTTTTTGATTGATGAGTAATATTCCATTTTGTATCTATACTACAGCTTTCTGATCCACTTGTCTGTTGTGGAGCATTTGGGTTTTTTCCATATCCTGACTATTGTAAATACTGCTGCAATAAACATCATAGTACAGGTATCCTTTTGAATGAGTGTTTTGCACATGAGATATTTTAAATATAGATCTTAACTTGGGACACAAATGAATTGTCAATAAAATTGCAAAGGTCAACATACATAGTATTTTTAAAAATTATAATGCCATAAAATTAGAATCAACTATTGGGGTGGGGGGGAAGCAGGAAAAACTGCAGTGATCTGGAGACGAAACAAAATGTTGCTTGGTAGCCAGTGGATAAAAGAGGAAATCTCCAATGGAACAGAATTGAAAACCCAGAAACAAAGTTACACATATATGGTTAACTAATATATGACAAAGAAGCAAAAAATATACATTAGGATAGTCTTTTCAATAAATGGTGCTGAGAAAACTGAACTACTACATGCAAAAGAATGAATCTGGACTACTCCCTCACACCATACACAAAAACTAACTCAAAATGGATAAAAGACTTGGATGTAAGACCTGAAGCCATAAAATATATAGAAGAAAACATAGACAAAACACTCAGTGACTTATAATACAGAAACATCTTTCAGGGCACATCTACAGAAACAAAGAAAATGAATGAGAACAAACAGCTGGGACTACATCAAGCTAAAAAGCTTCTGTACAGCAAAAGAGACAATAACCAAGACATATTATCGACTAAATGGAAAATTTTTTGTATTCCATACAACTGATATCAAAGATATACAAAGACTCACACTATTCAATAAGAACAAAGTAAACAGCCCAGGCAAAAAATGGGCAGAAGAGCTAAAAAGATACTTCTTCAAAGAGGAAATGCAAATGGCCAATAGGCATATGAAAAAATGCTCAACATAACTTATAATCAGGGAAATGCAAATCAAAATCACAATGAGATACCACCTCACACTGGTAAGAATGACCCATATCAAGAGAACAGGCAACAAGTGCTGATGAGAATGCAGAGAAAAAGCAACACTTTTACACTGCTGGTGGGAATGCAGACTGATTCACTCACTATGGAAAGCTGTGTGGAGGACCCTCAAACTGCTGAAAATGGAGCTACCATTTGATCCAGTGATTCTGCCTCTGGGAATATACCCAAAAGATACAAAAACAGCAAGTCAAAAGGAAACCTGTACTCCTATGTTTATTGCAGCACTATTTACAATAGCCAGGATATGGAAACAACCCAAATGCCCCCAAACAGATGAGTGGGTCAAAGAGTTGTGGTATATTAACACAATGGAATAGTATTCAACAATCAAAAAGAGAAACCAGGTCATTTAAGGTGACATGAATGGAGCTAGAATCATGCTAGTGGAAATAAACCAGAAAGAAAAAGATAAATACTGGATGGACTTATTTATACATGGGACATAGAGGAAACAAACAAAAGGATAAGAAAAGTTTAAGACTAATAAACTGTTAGTAGAACTGAAGAATACTATGAGAGAGGGGAGGGAGGGAAGGCAAAATTGGGGAGGGATGAGCACAAGGGATCATGATGATGGTTCATGGGTGACACAGTGGTGAGAGTACTTTGGGTTATACAATGATGTAAGGAAAAAATCACTAAAAAAGGAAAACTATAAAAAAAGGAATAAATCAAAGCAGATTAAGAATGTACAGTGGGGTCAGAAATCCTTGGGTTCACATCCCAGCTCCATTGTGAGCCTGAGAACAATGCCTACCTTTATTATGAGCATGAAGTGAGATATATACAAAGCACTTTGTTCAATGCCTATCTATAACCCATACCTGTTTTGTTATCTTCTAATTTATCATAATATAATCATTAACTAATTTATTCTAGACTTTTCCTGAAGAGTCACCAAGTCCTATAGTTTGCTGGCTATAGTCTCATGAGTTTTCAAGTCATTTGGGAAACATAGGCATTGCCTTGGCCGCTGGGGCTACAGGGGTAGTGGGGAAGAAACTCCCAGTCCCCATTCCTGAGATACCAGCAGTTAAGGAAGGTGCTTTTGGCAAACCACAGGTGTTGCATAAAAACAAAACCTGAAACCAGCTGTGCTTCCAATATGTCTAGACACCTCACACAATAAAAATAAACATACAGACAACACATGTTGTACCCTGAGATAAATGAGAAGTAGCAGAATTATACTGACTGGTCTGGTTCTCTAAATAATGAAACATTAAACATTTCTTGTAAATCTGGACTTTCCAGTTAAAACCAGCTTCAGCCCCGATTCTGCTCAGGGGCTGACTGGACACATGTTTGCAGCTTTGTGAGCAGGACAGCCACATGAAGACAGAGTTACTGCTTTCTACTATGAGTTTATGTAAACTTCGTATCTCGTTAATATGGTATATTTTTCTTTTAAGTTTTTTTTTTTAAATGTGGTGAGCCAGTTCCTATGTTATCTGACTATCTTGCTCTGTTTGAAGACAATTTTTTCCTTCCCTTTTCTGAATGCTGCTTTCTCAGAGTATTCCTTTGGTTCCTGCCCTCCTTGGGTGTTGCTGAAATGCAGAATTTTTACACATGTCCTGTCTGGTTGTCTTTGTTACTAGATTATGATTTTTTTTTTTTTGGAGACTAGGTCTTGCTATTTTTGCCCATGGAACCGCAGGCTCTCGTTGCCCGGGGTACCACAGACTCAAGCAATCCCCAGCCTCAGCTTCCCAGGTAGCTGGGATTACAGGTGTGCGCCACCACACCCAGCTAGTTTTTTGGAACTAGGTCTCGCTACAGGCCCCAGGCGGGACTCGAACTGCAATCCCTGGCCCGGGCCGCTTCATAGGCTTAAGCTTACAAGCACGAGCCACCGTGCCCGGCTAGATTATGATTTAAAAGTTTGATTCTGAAATAATTTTAGACTTACAAGGAAGTGACAAGTAGTATAGTGAGTTCATATATACTCTTTACTTAGCTTTTCCCTGTGGTAGTATCTTTTATAACCTTAACATATTATCAAATCAGAAAGTAACATTGATATTAATTCAGATTTTACCAGAGTTTACAAGCTTTTTTTGAAGATGGTATAATTTGATGAAATGTGTATATATTTGTGTACACACTAACACATTCAGAATACAAAGCTATTCATTATCACAAAGAAATGCTGTGAAATTACCCTTTTGTCATACTCTCCCCCAACCTAATCCCTAATAGCTCCTGAGCTGATCTTTACTACTATAACTTTGTCATCTCAAGAATATTGTATGAATTGAACCATGGAATATATAAACTTTGAGGTTGCCTCTTCCCCACTCAACATATTTGAGGTCCTTTCTAGCTATGTGTCCACCTTTCTCTTGGTTGCTGAGGAGTATTCCATTGTATGACACACTGTTTTATCTATGTAGTGTGTTTATCTCTGCCTGCTGAAGGATATTTGGGGTCGTTTCCAGTTTTTGTCTATTATAAATGGAGCTACTGTAGGCATTTGTGTTAAATTTTTGGTGTCTATGTGAATATATGTTTTGTTTCTCTAAGTTTGGGTGAGCATCTTATATGGCAAACTATGTTTGCAATTGTATTTATGATGGTACTGGTTTTAAGTAGTTCTTCTTGAGTTATCTTGGTAGATGAGGAAAGAAGAGGTCATTTATATGTGATGTGTCTAAACTAAGTGATGTTAAAAGATACCATGGCATTTAATTTGACAACACGTCAAATAGAGGCAAGTGAGAGTTAAGCCATTACAAAATATATGGTACAATAGGCCTGCCCAGTTCCACAGCATGGAAACACCAGCACCATGTCATGTTGGGAAAGTGATTTTATTTCACCAGAAAACTGTCCCACTATGGAAAAATAATTATTCATTTGTATTTCATTAGTTTTATTTTGATTTCATTTATAAATGTGTTTTAATTTTATGACTGTGGATCAGCACATAATCAACTTAATGACTCAATAAAACCACTACAGTATATGTGACTTACAAATAAAACCACTTACAATATATGTGAGTGGTGGTTCTGAATAAACTCAAAGGAAAACATAAATATACACACATTCAAAACAGTTATCAGGATGGAGATTTATTCTATATTTTGTTTTATATTTTAACATAGCAATACAGTTAGTAGTGGGCTTAAACTGAGGTAACAAGAAAGGTAGCTTAAGAAACAAACATGGATACAAGCCAAAGGCACTCGGAATGGCCAATTGAAGATATTAAAAAAAAAAAGACTAAAAAGACTAAAGGATTAAACATGGACAAACAACAAAAAGAAAGGAGGCAAAGAGACTAGAGGGGGCATGGTGGGGTGGGGTAATCCCATGGGGATCAACAATTATGCAATCATGTATTGTACAAAATCCAAAAATAAAAAATATTAAAAAAAAAGAGAGGCAGCTTACAAATGTAGAAGACCTACCTTTCTCTTATGAACATCTGAGATGGTCACGTGCTAGAGTGTCATCCAGAGACCCAGTTTCCTATTAGTTTGCCTCTCAACTGTCTAGATTGCTGCTTCCCAGATTTTCATGTAAATTGGAATCACCTGCAGTTCATATTGAAACAGCACCAGCTTCAGTAGGTCCAGTGGGACATGAGATTCTGCATTTCCACAGACTCCCAGGTGATGCTGATGTCACTGGTTTTCACATTTGGAAAGTTCCCCTTTTATAGTCATATTTGGAAAACTGAGTTCCAAGGGCAGAACTTCATTTCACACTCAACCCTGCATTACATTTCCAGCTTGTGGGAAGGCACCTGGAGGGAGTGCCATAGATTCCTTATGAGAAAATGAACCCAGAGCATACATTCTCTCTCCTGACCTCTCACTGCTCAGAATGTGGTCTGATGACCATTTGCAATTGCAAGGGTGGTTGGGAAATGTAGAAATTGTATTAAGTGAAAGGAAGATGGGATTATTAGCTGTCCGCAGCCATAATGTTTAAAGATAACTTAAGCCAACACAGAGCCTGTGAGTGATTTTTCCTTTTGCATTCCTTCAATCGAAGAAACCTTAATCTGAAAATCTAAAACCTATACTTCTTTTGCATTCTTAGAAGACTCTGCATATTCTGTTCCTTGCCTACCTTCTCAGTGTCTCAGGAACACACCCTGTGTGCCACCTCTTTTGAATGATTTGCACCAACCTGAGCAAATATGTCCTCTTGTCCTGTGTCTTTGCTTGGGTTTCTTTTGTCCTTCCCCAAGAGTCATTTGCACCTTAATTAGGGCAAGCTAGCAAAGTGGTAGTCCCAGGCTGGAAAACCTGCTCCCCCCACCCCCCTCCCCGGGCAGGGAGTTTTGAAAATTTGTGTTTTTTAGAGTGCTCAAGAGAGCCTAAGTGGATAAATAAGAGTGACACTCAAAGCATCTGTTCTGATGGGGGCTTCAGAGTTCTTTTTCATAATAGAAAGGCAGGAGCCCAGATTCTAGCCCCTCCAGTCCCTGGCCTCACTGCAACATACAGAGTAAGGCTCCAGAGTTATTTTGGAATGTGTCTTTGTTGTATAGGGTTTCTTGGACAAACCCAGAGACTTAGGGGGCTCAATTCTATTTGAAGATGTTATTGACTCATTGGGAAAATTTCAGAATCTCCATTTAATTAACTTTCTTATGGAAAACTAGTTTATTTCCTTAACAGGCTGGAATGTATAAGAAACTAAGGTTTATCTTCCTTTGAGAATATCTAACAGTTGCCTACAATCATCAAAATTGAGGTTTAGTGTGTGTGTATGTTAGAAGACATGTAAAATTCCCTTTAGTGTCTTTTTGGGTAATTTTTTACTTATAGTAGACTTCTCAAGAAAATTTTCTTAGATGCATACCTCAAGTAATTTTTTAAGTAAATAAATCAACAGCAAAAATTATCCATAGGACTTAAAGAACTCATTCTATTTTTCATTCTTTTAAATTCTATTAAAAAATTTTTAATCCTCTTTGTATCAGGAACTCATTATTGCTTTTTATGGTGACAGTATCTTTGCTGTTTTATTCACCTTTTTCTGTTTAATTTCTTTATGGATTCATTTACTTAATAGACTTAATGGTTGAATTAAAAATAATTACGTGCATAAAAATGTAATGCTCTAAAAAATCTCTACTTATTCACAAGACCCAAATTTCAAAAACAGGTACCTTTGACCCTTTCTTTCTATCCTGTGCCTTTAGCATGCATGCTGGTTAATTAACCTGGAGAGTGACTCCATTAGCCAGTGATGGTCGTCAGCCTGTGTCTGAAAGGGGCTTAATCCTTGGCAGCTTTTCCTGGTCCTTTAAGTTGAACCTCTCTGTTCTTACCCGGAAAAGCAGGCTTCCCACTTTGGATTGTCTGTACCAATGCCACGAGCTTCGTCATGTCAAAGAGATGGAGGTATGAACAAGGAATGTTCATGGTGCCTTAATTCAGTCGATGGGTCAATATTTATTTAGCACAACTGTGACATATCAAGAGTGTAGCCCCTGGCTGCTAGGAACTTTGGATTTAAAGGCAAACGAAAGTAATGACAAGACAAAAAATAAGGTTCATGGGAAATTCTTTTTCCTTTCTAGTCATTATTCCAGCAGTGTTACTCCTTTGTGTCCCAGGACTTCGAACATTTCCCTTCAGGTATCTTTCTTCCCCCCTCATATTTCTAGTCTTAAATCTTTTTTTTTTAACATCATTGTTCATTTTGTACAGTGATTGGTTTCCCCCTCAGGGGTAGTCCTCTCCTACCACCCTATGATCCATCACCATATTCCCTGTTCTCTCACCTCTCCTATTTGAACCCCTTCCTTTTCCCCTCTCCTCCTGTGTGCTTCAGACCTGCGGCCAGCTTATTAGTTTTGTCTTTTTCTTGATTTTTTGTTTGGTTTCTCTATATTCTGCATGTAAGTGAAACCAGCTGGAATTTATCTTTTTCCTTCTGACTTATTTCAGCAGACTTGCAGATCACACACAGCAAGGACTCTCTGGCAGTGGCACTGGACCAGTGGTGTCTCCTTGGTCCAAAGGTTTGAGAAGCTTCTCATTGCATCTTCTCTTGGGCAGTGTAAGGGAAAGAATGTGGGTTTTAGAGTCAGGTCTGATCTTGTCTTATAATGTATGGGTAAGATTTTGTTCTTTCTGAGCCTCAGCTTCTCACCTGTAAAATGGGGATAGCACAACTTGTCTCATACAGTGGATGTGGGAAAAAAAAGTGGGGAAAAAAATGCAGACAAGATGCTTTGGAGCAGTGCCTGGCATGAAGTAGGTACTGGTGTGCTTTTCTTCCCTTCTCTTTGTAAACCTCCAGAGGGAGCTGGTGCTTTTAGAACCATGCATTTCTCTCTGGAAAAAGGCAACGTTGTTAAGCTGCTCTAGTGGCCCAGTCAATAGACCAAGAATTATTGTCCCCTGAGTCAATCGACTTATTGTTATTAAATTGCCTTGGCCCAGCTAGTTTCTGGAGTTGTCATTTTGCACTGTAATTGATTTACAGTTTTCTTCCCTACCCTTCTCTTGCAGGTGTTGTTATTAGTTACAAGGGACACTAGATGGCACCATTTTACCAAGCAACAGTGACTTTAAAACATGCTTCAACCAGTTCTTTTGACTTGTCCAGTGCTAACTCCAAAAATCAAAACCCAAAGCAGATTTCTTATTGCCTGCATCAGGGTGCCCATATATCCCAGCACCTTTATAATTGGGGAATTATAATTCTTAGAAATCACCCAAAAGTTTACATATTTAATTTGGTGCTATGTTTAGGGAGAACAAGAAAACTTGGAGTAGACATAAAGGGAATTTGATTGGAATGAGAAAATGAAGTATTTGCGGAAAGGTAAAATAAATATGGATTATATGTTTAAAGATTGGTTAGGCAAGGCTATGGTGGGCTCTGACAGTGGAGGGTCCCTAGGGAAGGACTTATTCTCTACCACAGGGGACAATGGAACAAGAAGAAAGGGATTTAACACAGGAGAGATGTGAGTTAATTGCAAGGAAATGTTTCTGGAACCACGGTGTGTAATATCATGAAGAAAATTGTCCATTAAAAATTAATGTTTAAAAAATTCAGCAAGGTTTTAACATATAGGTCAGATTATTTTCAGTCTTGCTAGAATATGGAGGAATGGTCCCTCCCTTATAATAATGTTTATTTGAAGCCTGATTGTTTTGCAACCAATTCAATCAGGGTAGATTCATCATTGGTTCTAGCAGCTGAAAAAAGAGTGTCAGAGTCCTGACGATCATCTTCACAGGATTTTTAATAGTGAACACATGTCTCAGGTGTGGCCATTTATGAATACACACATCCACTGGGCCTATCATGGGGAGGGCACAAAACCACAGGTGCTGGTCATAGAAGCTAATGGTGGAAGGGTATGAAAAACCCTGATAACTCATTTACCTTACACAGATATTGATTAGAATGATGCTCACTATAGGTCATTGACTGGAGTTAGCCTGGATATAACTTAATAGAATTAGTAATGATTTCATAAGTATACCATTATATACACGTATGTTGATAGTAGAAATCTGTAGTCATTAGACAATGACCACTAGAGAAGAATAAGATGTCTTCCTTGACACTTAATTTTTGAACTTTTTATTTGTTACTTATAGTATGATCCCTCAAATGCATTTTTATTTTGTCATTCCTTATATATCCTGTAACGTCCCATAGGTCAATAGAACTAGTTCAGCTCCATACACAGTTGTGATTACACACCAAGTCCACAGGAGGGTGCCAGATAGTCCTTTCCTTTCTTCACAAATGCATCCAGTACCCTTGTAGAGTCCATTTGGATGGGTTTCCTTTTTCTTTTCTCTTAAACTCTCAGTCCTTCCTTCAGGATCCCTGCTTCTTCCCAAAGGAATGAAACATGACTTTTAATGTCCTTTAGTTCTCTGAGCAGGTAGTATATAAGGTACTAAAACTTTCCATTCCTGTTAATAATTTTTCCTCATTGTTGGATTTAGCTGTATTATATGGATAATACTTTATTTTTCAAAAACCATTTACTAGGGTAAGGTGAAGTGGAGATGAAAAGAAAGAAGGTATTGGTGACAGAAAATTGAGATGAGGTGGCGAAAATCCAGCCTGTTTTTCCCTCTTGTTCATTATAAATATAATACACTTTCTTTGTAGAAAATTTGGAAAGAACACAGACTGTGAGTATAAAATGTGCTGTGCTTTACTATATAAAATATACTATATATTATAAGATATGTAATATGCTATAAAATATAGATAAAAAGAAAACAAAACTACTCACATTTCTACTGCTGTTGACTTCAAAAGACCATCAAGCAGTAAAGTTACAGAGAGGGTTTTTTTTGGGAAACAAAGTTGCAGAAGAAATGGACAGAGAAGCACTTCTGGCTTCTCTCCTTGGATCCCTCACCTGTAAGACAAGGGGATGGACAACCTCCTCAATCCCTCAGAAGAACTAAGCAGTACGAAATGCAAGGCATTATAGTTTGTATAATTTGCAGGTCTGTATGTGCCCAGTACTTTCTAGCATCCCAACCATATTAAAATTTTTTTAAATTTTGTATTTTTCATACAATTTTGGTCATGTTTGTAAGGTTGTCATTCCTCTTAGGTATGGCCCTCCCATCCATATTGTACCCATTATCCCCCTCCCTACTGCCCCCTTCAAGTTACTCCATCTCTGCACTGCAAGTCGTTGGTCCATTTTGGCCCATGGGTCTCATGTTCTTGTCTCAGTGATTCCTAACATGCTGCTTGTTCTACCCAGGTGGTGAATGTATCCAGGGCCACTGTTACTTCCTTTCCTCGCCATTATATCTACAGCTGGAGATACTGGTCTCTTTATTCCTCTTGCAAGACTGATTGAGGTTAGAGTGAACCAGAGTGCCCCACCCCCAGCCCATGACCAGCCAGAATAGCCCACCCCACCACCCCCTGCCCACATGGAGGCAGAGGTCAGCTTCCCTAGCATGAGACCCCTGACCTGAGACCCAGAGTCCCTGGTGGCATTGGTTTCAAATACCCCCCTACATGCATCAGTGACCTAGCCACTGATGAGGGTGTGCTGGAGTTCTTCTCCAAGGGCCTGAGCCAAGTGAATGTGCTTGGCAGCTTTTAATAACCCAAACAAGCTCCTTCTCATTACTGGGAATCAAAGACCTCTGACTGTCTCAGAGAAAATGGGTGCATAATAATTATTTGCTATTAAACCAACTAACAAATCATAACAAAGGTAACTCGATTGAAAATATGGTGGTTAACAGAGCGTGAGGGGAAGAACAGAGGAAGACAGGGTAAAGGAGGAAGATCAGCTTGACTGTGGGAAGGACTCTGGAGCTTTGCTCTTGGGTGAGGTGAAGTCTAACATTGCATCATAATCTCTTCTCAAGACGTAGGGCTTTCCTGGCCCAATTCCAGATGAAATAATAGCTGTTTTTTTTTTTTCTTTTTTTTTCCCTCACTGTCCTGAGCATTACTTGTGAATTCAGGACTTTTGCCTTTACAACACAATTCCTATTTTGTGCCAGCTCTTGCATTTAATCTTCATTGTGTGTTCCTTGACCCCATCTGTGCTGTGTATCCTAAGTCTGAGCTTTCTGTCTACCTGCATCAACCCTTACTCTTTTTCTTCTTTCCAGGAGTAATTTCTAGAAATCAGTTCAGCTTTTATTTTCAAAAACCCCATCCTCTTGGTGTAATCTTCTGCAGAACCACAGTCTTTGGCCCCAGCTGTGTTTTCTTCCTACCATACAGCAAGAGAGCTTGCCTCTGACCATGCTGCTTCTCCCTCTCTACTAGTCATCACTTTAGGATGACAAAGTTCCTTTGTTCCCCAAGGTTCCTGGACTTCATCCTCACCAAACATTGTTTCCATGTTGGTCCAGATGAGTGGCTCCTCATTATTCCTCCACCTCTGAGGGATCATACTGCCAGGCTGAATTTGTCAGATGTGCTCTCATAAATGGAATAGTGAGTTGCTTTATAAGACCTTTGTAATCACTTTCCTAGTGCAGTGGGCAGCATGTCAGTTTCATATGGGCCTTTGGACTATGTGATCATTTGTTCTTTTATAAGCATTCATGAACTAAGCTTGCAGAAATCCACCTGAGAGTAGAAATAAAAGGAAAGGAGCAAGTTGATATCCTGAGCTGATAGAGAGCAAGGCCACAGAGGCACAGAGTGTATGACTTTAGGTGAATCACTTATCTTTTCTGAGTTTTGTTTTCCTCATTTGTGAAATAAGAGCAAGAATACATAGCTCAAAGAATTTGTTATGAATTATAGACTGCTGCAGTCTTTCTGGACACTCCCTTGAGGGGCAAACCTGTCCACTTCTTAATTTGGTTTTATGATTACTTGATCAATAAAATAAAGCAGAAGTGACGTGTGCCACTATCTGGCATCAAAGACTGGTAGATTCTGCTTCCCCTTTTTGGAAAACTTTTTCTAGGAGTCTTGATATGAGATACTTGTAGTTGAGCCCACAGCTATCTCCCTCACGGTGACAAGCATGTGAGTGAAGAACCTGGACTTCCCAAACAGCCTGCCTTTGAGTCCTGCTGGCTGCAGTTGTTGCCACGGAAGCTGAGGAGTCATCGGTGGCATTCTTGTGCCACATAATATTGAGCTAGAATAGTGGTTGTTTGGAGCAGTTCAGTCAGCAGCAATAGAAAACCAGACCAGCATTTGGCACTGGGGAGTGTGGTGCTGCTTTAATAAGATCCTAAAATAAATGTCTTTGGGGTGAAACCTGGAAGTCCATTAAAGAGACAATGGGTGAAACCAGAAGGCAGAGAAAATTGATTTAGGAGACTAGAAAAATTGGGATCCTTGGTGTGTAGTGGAGAAAAAATTTAATAATACTATTGTCTGTAGTAATGTGGAAAACAGGACATAAGAGTAATAAATTGGGGGATTTGGCTAAAGAGATTTCCTGGCAGAATGTTGAAGGTGCCACTTGGTTTCTTCGAGTCACTTATGATAAGGTGTGGACAGAAAGCATTAGCTTAAAAAAATTAAAAAAGAAAATTTGCAGTGTTCAAACATTTTAAAGGAAATGCAGAAGAATTAATGAGTTTGGAAATAAAACTTTCCTCATTTCTAAACTTTTCACTGGCAAAGGCTTTTGAAGTAAAAGGTGACCTCAAGGTCAAATCATATCAATGGAGTGAGTGTAAGATTCTTTGTTAATATCCTGGAGAGATTTAAGGACACCAAGTAAAGAAGTAGACAAGAGGGTCTCTAAGTACTCACGTATTCTGAGTATGTCAAGGTTGAGCAGGACCTGTCTTGGAGAGCTTTGTGACTCCAGCTTTCACTTAGTGGTATGAACCCAAAACGATGAACTTGTCGGGGAGTAGGGGAGAACTTCCACAGTGTCTAGAGACTTGATGAGAAAAGCATCATTAATTCTAACTGAAAAGGAGAAGGTGACTTGGAGTGAAGAGTCTTTGAAGTTCACAAGTTACTGGTCAGAGGCAGATCTCTGAGCTGCAGCGATAGGCCAGGTCCTCTGAAAAGGAAGGGCAATTCAGAGAACAGGACCAGGCAATGTGGAGAATAAGTCCCCCCAACATGACTGGCCCTAATCCAGGAACTGATGATGTTTGACCAAATGTGTGTGAGAATGACCATGAGCCAGGGAGCTCTGGGCACTCTGACCCTTCTTTTTGTGAACGGGACTATCCAGAACTCTCACCCTGTGCTGGTCTATCTGCTGTGTGGGAACTGTATGCACGAAGTAACTTTTTCCACTTACAGAGTTTGAGACTGAGAGTGGCTGTACTTGGAGGGTCTCCTCCAGTCCTGAACCTGACTGAGATAATGAAATCCCACACTTTGAACTGACTGAATTCTTTAGGGACTGTGGAGAGTTATATTTTGCACATGGGAAGATTGTAAATAATTTGTAGCCAGAGAGTAATTTGTGGTGTATTAAATATGGTAACAGTTTCTTTGACA
>PVHY01021393.1:0-23960 GCA_004024945.1 Uropsilus gracilis
GTATTACCGTAATGCAGTTTTTCATTTCTCTTAAGCTTCAGTCTTTAAATGTATGTAAAATTATCTGAAATTTATTCATTTAAGAATTCTTAGGGATTTTGTAATATATGGAACATAAGTAATAATATCATAAGAGAATATCAAATTTACTACATCTTTTTTTAAATACGCTTACCTGTATACCAGGTTTTTTGGTTTTTTGTTTTGTTTTGAGACTAGGTCTCGCTATTTTTGCCTGTGGAACCGCAGGCTCACGTTGCCCGGGGGTACCACAGACTCAAGCAGTCCCCAGCCTCAGCTTCCCAGGTAGCTGGGATTACAGGCGCGCACCACCACGCTCAGCTATATTTTTTTGGAACTAGGTCTCACTACGGGCCCCAGGCGGGACTTGAACCACAATCCCTAACCCCAGCCACTTCATAGGCTGAAGCTTACAGGCACCGTGCCCGGCTAACCAAGTCTTTTGTTTTTTTCTGGCTGGCAAATCATCTAAATTCGGTATCCATTCATTCAACAGTGTTTATTGAGCCCAGACTGTTTATTGAACAATATAAAGTCCCAGCCCTCATAGAACTTAGGATCCAGTGGGTAGATAAATATTAAACAAGTGTATAGTATATTAGGGAATAATCAGAGAATAGAGAATAGTCAACAGAGAATAATCATGCAGTACTGGGCGAGCATGAGGTGGGAGGGTGGGTTTTTTATTTGTTGAGGAAGGTCTTTCTCTGAAGGAACTTTTGGGGAGGATATAAAGAGGAGGAGGAGGGACTAAGTCATTCAGGTTTGTAAGAATAAGTTCTACCTTCAGAATGAACTGGTATAGTATAGTTCAAGGAACTGGAGCTAAAAGTTTGTTCTGTATATTCAGGGAATAGAGGGAAAGTCAGTGTGCCTGGAGAAGCAACCATAGGAGGTGGGTGCCTCAGGAGCCCTGAATGAGAGAGGAGGCAGCCTTCAAACATATACGGCCTCCTAGCCCATGATAAGGACTTAGAATAACAATTTCAAAGCCACTACTAGGTTCAAAACAGGACTATTTCTTGCTCAGATAAGGTAGTACTTCCCTCACAAAAATAGGAAAAATCAATTTAGGAAATTCCTGAGGGGAGAGAAAGCTTATAATTATTCTCATTAGCGCCTATAGCACCAATTCTTTTCCTTTTCAATCTTAATAATGAATCTCACCATTCTCAATGTTTTTCAATAGACTGGAGATAGTGTGATGGTTCTTCCAACAATTCCCGAAGACGAAGCCAAGAAACTTTTCCCTAAAGGAGTCTTCACCAAAGAGCTCCCATCTGGCAAGAAATACCTCCGCTACACTCCCCAGCCCTAGGCTCTCCAAGAAGCTGGTGATAGAGCGCTCACTTCCACAGTGAGCCGGAGGACGCCAGCCACAGACGTGTGTCTTGTGACAGTTTCATGAAAACATCCTGGTGTGACCACAGCCATGGCCTTTAGGTTGCTTTAGGCTTATTAAATGAAAATGGCACTCAAAATTTCTTGCAATTTTTGACTCTGTGCCTTAACCAGCATTCTGTCCTATTCATATATCTTAACACTTTGCTGGCTTTCTTTGAAATATATGCTACACTTGAGAGTCAGATCTTTTTGGATTTCTGCAAGGTTTGTGGCCAGTGAGGTATTCAATTCATGGTTGAAAAAGCCTGCTTTGCGCCATCACAGAGTGACTGTCAGTTTTTCAGCTGTTCTAGTCAAATTCTCCCTTGTATTACTTCCTCTGTAGATATCTAAAGATTAACCCAAGACCTTAGAGTGACCTGGATATCTTCAGTACTCAGTGTTTTAATCACAAAGGGGGAAAATAAATATTTTGATTCTGTACTTTTCCAATACATAACTGAAGCAGGATGAGCCAGGGGACGGATCTTTAAATATTTTGCTATAAAGAAAATTTTCAATAATTTCTGCCCAAAGAGGGAAGCTGCTGAAAAGGGTCACTTGCTGCCAGGGAGGTATACCAGAAGGTGAGTGATGCCATGTGACCCTAACCATACTGCTCTGCGAGGATGGACATGTGAAAGGGGACACCTTGGAAAGCAAGAAGATGACTGAAGATGTTTTACTATAGAACTATTCTTGCAGGGATGGTTGGGGGGGGGTTGCTATTTTCTGAATTTTGCTTTTTAGGAATCAGCAAATAAATCCTTTGGTTAAATCATATGAGAGAATTCTGTTGTCACATTTTGAACTACTAGTTTAGACTTACTTGCTGAAGAGCAGCGGTTTCCTTGCTACCCTTGGCATTGCCACTTTTCTCCAAGATAATGATAATAAATTTTCATCTAATGAAAATGGAGGAGCTGCTAATGTGATTTCACCTCACTTGTCCCACTTTCTTCTGTTACTTCACTGGGTCCTAGAGTCCCTTGAGTTTGTTATTCCTGTTTTAAAGGACTCTCCTAACCTGATGCCTTAATTGAATTATTGAACTTAAGAACATGAACCATGAAGACAGTGGTACATTTAAGCTTTCCTGGAAATACTAATTTCTCTGAACTCAGGGTGTCAGACTTTCACTGTACTAGTTCAATTCTGCATTTCAACAAGTGTCCCACACCTGCGGTAGTCTTATGAGGCATGCAACTTTATTTTCATTGAGCAAGTAACTTAAAGTAAGACCTGGTAAGTATCAGCCATACCTTTCCCTCTCCAAGTATATCCTCTGTAAAGTTTGTTGCCTCTAAAATTGAGATAGGTGAAAACTCAAATTGCATAGTATCCTAGAGATGCTGGTCTGAAGGAGATGAGAATTAGCTTTTTACCCTCACCTATTCTCCCAGTCACAATACATTTTAAAGGTCAAGAATTAATATTCTGTTCTAAGCCCTGAGCTCACCTCAGACCCCATCCCCACCCCATGTCATGTCTAAATACTTGTCTTGCTGCTCCCTTCCCTTTGATATTTGCTGTTTTTAGTCCATCTTGAATTTGTTCCTTTCATTATTTGCTGAAATCTTTTGTAAGAAACCAAGATTCACCAAGTTAATGAGGATTTGTTAAGTATCTAAAATCATTACAAAATTCAGGTTTGTTTTGCTTCTTATTGTAAGGAAACTAAAAATGTCACCTAAATAATTTTAAAGTAAGTGTTTAAAAAAAATTTTTTGAGAGTAGGTCTCGCTATTTTTGCCCATGGAACCGCAGACTCAAGCAATCCTCAGCCTCAGCTTCCCAGGTAGCTGGGATTACAGGTGCGTGCCACCACACCCAGCTATTTTTTTGGAACTAGGTCTCGCTACGGGCCCCAGACGGGACTCAAACTGTGATTCCTAGCCCCGGCCACTTCATAGGCTGAAGCTTACAGACACAAGCCACCGTGCCCAGCCTAGTGTTTAAAAATTTTAAATGTGTAAGTCATCAAGTCTAAAGAGATGATTTTATAACTATTACAGATTGTTACAACCTAAAAATTAAAGGCCAGAATATAACAAATCTAAATACAAGTGAATTTCATCTGCAAAAAAGATTAAAGCATTCTAAAACTCTTAATAGCAAAGATTGTTCAGCTAATCTAAATAGCATGGTACTTTTTTACCCTCAGGTTTGATACATAGAAAAATCTAATCCTGTCAGCACTACTAAAGTCTTTTCTAAAATAGTTCTATTGTTAAAAATCTTTGTCATTGGTTGTTTTTACAAAATTCTGTAAGTGTATAACTAATAGTGTTCTAAAGAATATAAGACTTCTGAAAACCTAATATAGTCTAGAAGATGGTTCATAAAATTGACCCAATGAGAAAGCAAACTCTTGAGGTCCCAGTAATAAGGGAAGGGACCATATGATTCCCTGCCTCTTCTAGGGCAGGCAGAAGGTCATTGTTAAGCCAGTTAGTTGAGACCAACTGAGGGAAGTTACTCTGAATTCCCATGAAGATCTTCCATTATTTCAGGATAGACTGGCTAAGGACATTAAAAAAAAAAAAAAAGTAATCTGGACCCAGAGCCTGGAACAGGTCATCCTAACAGTCCATTAGCCAGTCTTGCCCTTATAGTTGCAAGCTCCAGTGACCACATCAAGGACCACAGAACTCTTCTCAACATGGCCTTTAAGGTTTTAATAGCAAGGAGGATACCAGCCAGGCTAAAATGAAAGGAAAGCAGACAAGACAAGGGCCCAATATATGGCTACTGCCATTGCCAGCACCCTGCCAGCTCAGACTCATCCAAAACCCCATATACCCTTAGGGCATTTGGAACCCCAATTACCTAAAGTTTCCCCAGCAACCGGGATAGTAGCCAAGAGTGTTTGAATATGGTGCACCTGAGTCATTGCACAGGGCATTGGAAGAGGGACTGTCCCACTCCAGGGAGGGAGGGGCCAGTCCAAACCACAGCCTACATGGAACGATAAAGGTATCAAATGCCTCTGACCATGCCCATTGACAGTATGAAAGATGACCTTCTCTGAAGAGGCCAGAGGTGAGAGAGGCCTACTTTCTATCTTGGTGGATGCTCCTCACATGATCCTGAAGTAGTGGACAAAGAGATGACTTTTCTTGTTGAATACTGGAGCCATTTTGTCTGGCTGTGATTCCCCAGACCAATCCACCGGTAAGCTGTCCTCACTGGTGTTGACCAACCTCAGCCAGGAGGTTTTACAGTACCGTTGCCCTACTTATAAGGCCACCTGTTTACACTTTCATTTATGGGACTACAGTCCCAGGCTGAGCTATCTTTTCCACCCTTACTAGGGTACAATGAAAGGGCCTTTATTTTCCCTAGGAAGTCTCACTATCCCCTTAAGCCAGAGGTCTAAAGAGGACTATAATCTCAGACAATTCCTCCAGTTGGGTCTTTTAAGATCCTGCATTCTTAACTCTTTGTTTAGTTTTATCTCATTTATACACCATCAAACTACAGCTTCCAGTCATGGAACATCAGTCACCATGGAATACCATCATTGAGTGCCCATCACGGAGAGCTAGAAGCATGGATATGTGAATCTGCATGCCCGGAAATTCCGTTTTGCCCAACCAACACCACTGGAGGCCTTCAGAACATGTAACAGCCAGAAAGCCCATATGCTGTCATCAAATTCCCTTTCACAGACCACTTCCATTGTCCCAAGAGGCCAACAAACTAAGTAGGGCCAGCACTCCACCCCCAAACTTGCTTGAAGAAGCTACATAAGCCAGAACTTCAGCACATTCCCAAAGATTTGTCACTGTCCTCTTGGAAAAGGGGGAAATGTCAGGTGTCATTCTAAGGCTAAAAGCCAAGCCTCAATTTCTTGCCCAGCAGGCATGTTTGGGAAGCTTGAAAAAATAAATGGATAGGGTTGCTATGAGAATCAGGCTATAAGACTAATAATCATCTTGACCACGAACGTGGAAGCAGGACCAGGACACAGTCTATGTCAAGGTCAATGCCCAGAACCAGACATCAGAAGAATACAGGTTATAAAAGAACCTTCAGTCCTTCACCCTGTCTCGGACCCTACTCTTTCTTTCTTTTTTTTTTTTTTTGAGACTAGGTCTCGCTATTTTTGCCTTGGAACCGCAGGCTCAAGCAATCCCCAGCCTCAACTTCCCAGATAGCTGGGATTACAGGTGTGCACCACCACACCCAGCTATTTTTGTTTTGGAACTACGTGCCCCCAGCGGGACTTGAACCATGATCCCTGGCCCAGGCTGCGGCTTCCTAGGCTGGTGCTTACAGGCATGCGCCACCATGCCTGGCTCCTTCCCTCCCTTCCTCCCTCCCTCCCTCCCTTCCTCCCTCCCTCCTTCTCTTCCTCCTTCCTCCCTCCCTTCCTTCCTTTCTTCCTTCTTTCCTTCCTTTCTTCCTCCCTCCCTTCCTTTCTCTACAGTCATCTTTTCCTGTTCTTCTCTCACCAAAAAATCAAGTTCATTAAACAAGTTTTTAAAGTATTATTATAATATGTTGATCTTCCATCAGCTTCAAGGTTTATGCTGCTCCCAGATTTTGCATATAGTTGAATTTTCCAGAAGGGGTTCTTAGTAATTAGAGTTCTTGATAATATAGTTTTTCTTAGAGCAACGCATTACATACTCTTTTTATCTTTCATCTCAAAATTAAGATACAATGAAGAATAATATATTTTAAATAATAAACCATAAGATTCAACTTTATTTGACTTTAAATGACAACTGAAATCACATAGCATTGCACAACAACGTAAGATTGTTAATTTCCTCTAAATTTTGCTTTAAGTAAAAAAAGATTGTGGAACATAGCTCCATTTGTTCAATATTAAATATTTGAGAAAAGGAAGGGAAATCATTTTACTCTGGAAAATGTAACGGAGGCACTAATAATAGTAATATCACAAATCAAAATTCTAAACCCTATGCTTTAGACAGTAATATATTAGATGCACAAGATTTAATAACTAGTACCCTATTATAACTTGGTCTCAATTGGAAACAGGGTTTCTTTTGTTTTTGTAACATCAAGTATCATCTTAAGAAGAAATATTACATTGTTTTGATTAGAATAGTCTACAGAAGGTGACTATTAAGGGAAAGAAATTGTTGGGAAACTTAAATTCCTATTAACTTTGTGACTGATTGCACAAATGAAAATTTTTCTTAAAAAATATGGGACCTGGGAAAGACCATGACAAAATAGGGCCACACATTTTAGAATATCTTGTATAATCCTGAAGAATTTTTGAATATCTTAAGTATAATTCAACTACTTAAATTACAGCTTTACAGCAGACTATCAATTCCTTATAGATATAGCAACAAATTGTTCCAGCAATTTCTATGCAAATTTCTTGCCAGGTAGATAGAATCCTTTAAGACTTGAGTCAAGATATTGTTAATTTTAACCTGACTTCACATATCACATCAGTGCCTTTAAAATCCTTTTTGAAATGGGATCCAGTTTCCAACTATAAAAGAAAGTAAAAAAGTTAAATGTTAGAATGAATGTTTTAAGGAAAAAACTATTAACTGCAATCAGAAAATTTAATGGAAAGTTCCCTTTTTGACTGGATGGTCTCAGTTACATGAGGGATATAGTGAAAAACAAAAGTACAAGAAAAATTTAAAACTATCAACAGAACTGAGGCATGGAGCAAGAGAAGGGGATGAGGGTAAAATTGGGAGAGAGATGGGCACAAGAGATTAAGATGGTTCACAGAGATGGTTCACAAGAGATTAAGATGGTTCACAGGATGGGCACAAGAGATTAAGATGGTTCACGGGTTCATTAAGGTGATGGAAGAACCTCAGGGTAGACAATGATATAATATATATATATATATATATATATAATAAAAATTTTTAAAAAGAAAGTTTCCATTTTATTGTCAGAAACATTCCAAGCAAATATATATGCATCTCTGTACCATCAAGTATCATCTTAAGAAACATGACATTGTTTTGACTACAATAGTCTATAGAAGGTACCTATGGGAAAGAAATGTTGGGAGACTTAAATTCCTGTTTTGTAACTGATTGCACAAATGAGAATATTTTTTTTAATATGGGGCCTGGGAAAGACCATGACAAAAGAGGAACCCAATTTAGTTTTCCCATTTGTGAACTAGTATCCCTTTAAGAAAGAGAGCATGATCCCAGGAATAGGAATAAAAAGAGATAGGTTTCTTTGTTTAGAGGAATCATTAGGTATAAGTTTGGTCAATGCAACTTTCCTTTTCCACTACAAATTACACTGCAAACCACCTTGAATGGCATAAATGACAGTGAAAGGATCAGGCTTTCTATTCAAGGACCTTAGTATGCTATATGGCTGGAGGTGTGGAGTGTAAAGAGACTTCTCTTGAAGCTACATTTAGACAGGTATTATTTTTCCTTCGACAGCTGTTCACTTGGTGTCTCTAAAGTCCATCCTTGGCATCATTACCTACCTAGTCCACTTCTGCATTTGTCTAACACCTTACTGCCCTGTCAGAGTCTTCTCCACTCCACTCACTAGATTTGGGGCCCTAACAGAGACCCCTTGAATGAAGGGTAGTAAAATAAGGTAGTTATGCAACTCTCTCTCTCTCTCTCTCTCTCTCTCTCTCTCTCTCTCTTCTTCCCCCCAGCTTACTTGCCTCTATTTGTCTTGGCTTCACGTGCCCCATCCCACCTTCCCCACCCACCACACACATGAGGCATGACACTGGGCACATCATACATTGTCCTAGATGAGCCTGGATTGCTCAGGGAAATGGCAAAGTCATCACAGTGAAACCTGAGTGACTCTGCATATAAAATGTTTAAAACTAAAAACTGAAATGCCATACAACCTAGCAACACCTCACCTAGTAAAAAGGAATATGAAAGCACAAACAAGAAAAAAAAAAAACAATGCATCCCTGTTTTCATAGCAGAATTATTCACGTTATCTTAGACATGGAACTAACCTAATCCTACTGACAGATGATTAACTAAAGAAATTACAGAATATCTAACTCAATGGAAGACTGGTCAACTATTCTAAAAAGATGAATTGGTGCCTTTTGGGACAAAATGGAAAAATCTTGAGATGATTATGCTAAATGAAATACGTCAGAAAGTGAAGGACAATTTCCAGATGGTTCCACTAATTTGTAGAATATAAACAAAGAAAATAAACTGGCAAAACACAACAAAAATTATTCTTTTTTTTTTTTTTTTTTTTTTTTGAGACTAGGTCTCGCTGTTTTTGCCCATGGAACCGCAGGCTCTCGTTGCCCAGGGTACCACAGACTCCAGCAATCCCCAGCCTCAGCTTCCCAGGTAGCTGGGATTACAGGCGCGCGCCACCACGCCCAGCTATTTTTTTTGGAACTAGGTCTCGCTACAGGCCCCAAGCGGGACTCGAACCGTGATCCCTAGCCCCGGCCGCTTCATAGGCTGAAGCTTACAAGCACGAGCCACCGTGCCCGGCCTTAACAAAAATAATTCTTAGATGAATAACTACAGAGGTTGCTAATGGGAGTTGGAGTGTAAGAGGGTACAAAGTGGGTAAGGTGACAGCTTACAGACTCTGGAACTTTGGCAGACAGCAAGTGCAGCATGTATACATGCTGAGGTATAGACGTGTACTCTCAAACTTACAAATTTTTGTAAATGACAAATCAATACAATTCTGAAGAAAAAAGTTTTGAGGTCTCTTATCTTAAAAATTCATGCAAATTTGTCACCCTATTCCAATATACTTGTTTTAATATAAAACACTTAAAACAATCTAAATAAACTGAGTTAATGTCTCCTTTTAAAAATCATCAGGTAGAAGTGATAGTCCAAGAAGATGCCCACACTCTTTGTGGTCCACATACCCCCATCACAGCACCCACACATTGAGGGCAGGCATATTATAAAGGAAGAGGTACTGATACTTAGTCATTAATGTCTAAGTATATGAATAATTATCTTCCTCCCCATCCTTATACCCAAAGTTCCCTACTTTTGAACTAAATATCAGAGTAGGGAGATCTTGAGGAAAACTAGGAGAGGCAGAACTAGGGCAAAATTGTATCTTTCAAAAGCAGTATATAATTTTATTTTAACTATTCAAATGAGTTTTATTCCAAATTTCCCATATTAACAAGCTTTCACTGAATTTCTTTTCTGACCACCTACAGTTGCAATTTGATGTCACAATTTTAGTTGTATAGATCAATATTCACAACAAAAAGTCTAATTATATCTGTGCATCTATTACCTTATCTTTTCCAGCCATATTCTTTCTTGGTCATTCGAAAAGGCATAGCAACTGGGCCTGTCCAAATACACACATTAAATTAAAAAAACAAATTAAGAATTTAAGAGTATGAATAGCAAAATAATATTTTAAAATATCAATTTGCTTTCTTCCTTCAAGTCTCCCTGTTCCCCTGCAAATGGGTTCTTTACTTTCTTCCCTCAAGGGGATTTATTAATACACTCCCAAAAGTCCAATACAAGGACTGACAACTTCAAATGGAAAAAGGTAGGTCACAGAAACAATTAAGGTAGGTTGAATATGAGATAAAAGGGAGCAATGTAGACTGTGGCAAACTTGTAAGCGTCTGTTTTCCCTATAGGAGCCAGCAATACTCAGTGTTATCTGATTAATACTATGTGTAGGAATGAGGACTTAATATTGACAGACTTTTTAATTTTATTTCTCAGGAAAAGCTCAAACTCTGGATTTGTTAAATGTGACATTTTGGGATGTTTATACTTGGAAACATTTTTTTTCATTAAAATAAAATGTGTATGTGTGCCAAACCCAATGCACTGACTAGATCCTGCCCATAGACCCATTTATGACTTTTGTTTCAAACCCATTGAGCAAACAAATGATGTATTTTGCTCAGTCTGAAAACAATTCCAGAGGGTTTGAGGAACAGAAAGGACTTCTGCCCTATTTCCTGGCAGTGCTTCAGTCTCCAATTCAGTAGCCATCAAGTAATCAATGGGGTTAACACTAGGCCCTAAGCTCCCAACCTTGCCATAGACTCCTATACCCCAATGCATAGGATGCAGCATACTGACAGTCCTAACAGACTGTAAGGCCTGAGAAAAATGGTTATATCAGTGTAACCAGTTTGGAGAGGAGACCAGAAGCAGAGAGGAGTCCCAAAATTATGGTTTTGCAGATGACACCAAACAGAGCATGGAACATGAGTCCAGTGCTGAACTTGCTGTTAGGGGAAAAATGAAATTACTTATTTAAATTCTTTCTCTCCTCCTTGGGGGAAGAAGGCAGGGGAGGTGAAGAGCACAAAAGATCAGGATAGTTAACAAATGTTAGTGAAGTGGAAAAGCCCTGGGGTAAAAAAACAAAAACAAACAAACAAACAAAAAAAAGACACACATTTACCAGATATCGGAAGAGAACAACAGGCCAAACAACCAACAACTGAACATCAACTTAACCAACCAACAACTTGCAGAAAAATGGGAGAAGGAGTGACTGAAGGAGGGATACAGAGTGGGGATATGGAGGGAGGAGGAGGGATCAATTAATGCACAATTGTGACAAATCAATAAAATGAATTTTAAAAAATATAAAAAATAAAAAAATAAAAAATAAATTCTTTCTCTCCTCTTTGACGAGGGCAGAGAACTTGTTTGGCTGACTACTAACAAACACTTGGCCCTAACGCCTAGCACATGGGAATGGTGTGGAGCTGTACTTTATAAGATTTATGCAAGTGGGAAATGAAACATAAAACATTAATCAATGAATGAAATGTCACTTTATGCACACAATTTGAAATCATATAAAACATTTCCCAGAAATTAACAATTCATTAAGAATTGCATAATGTCTAAGCTAGCTGATCATCTGAATCCACCATGCACCAGGATATGGGCGATTAGAAGGGAACATCAAAGATGACTGTGCTTTCAAGTTGGGGTAACAGGGAAAATGATGAACTGGGCTTGGTAGGGCAGGGATGCTGAGCCTAAAACAAAGATCTAGAATACATTTTCTCTAGTTCATGGTCTCCCTATCTAGTCTTTTTTAATGTAATACTTAGCTTTGTGATATATGTGATTAGTGCTAATACACATTTTGTGACTATAATTACTTAGTGACTATTGACATACACCTCACAGCAAGTGATTTGAGTTGTGACTGTGACCATGGTTAGATACTCAGTGAGCATGGGGCAAGGTCTATAGTCTCTTTGACTATTGGGAAAAAACTAGCTGTTCACACATCAGCTCACCATGATAAAGCTCATCCCTTTTCCACTACTGCTCAGCCCTGAAACTATACTATGTGGCTTATCCCAAACATGGCAGGAACAGAATCCCACATGGAAACTTCTCTTCTCCTGCAAGGGAGTGGAGCAAGGGGCATGAGAGAGGAAAAAGCCATTCATATTTCAGTGCCAGAAACTGAATTATGTCTTTCCAGAAGGAAAATGGCTTCAGGGGGATCCAACGTTAGGACGAATGGTAAACCCACATAATGCTCTCCAATGATTTTTTCAGAATTAAATGAATTTTCTTCTTTCTCAGTGTTTTCCTATTCTTAAAGGGTAGCACGTACCCATGACATTTGAGCTAGTAACACTTTGGGAAGACTCAGATGTTTGGATAATTAGCAACTTGCTTAAATCTGAAGTTCCTTGAACCTAAAAGGAAAAAAGTTACAAAGTTAGTCGAAAGAATACTCTTTGAACTCTAAACTGAGTTTTTCTTAATCTTTCCAAAAAATATAAGGAGTAAGCCAACACCCAGAACTGGGCCTCCAACCTAACTGGGCCATCTTGCTTATTTCAATCCTCCTTAATAGTGTTCCAAGAAGTCTTGGGCCAAAAAATTATCTTCTGTATATTTATAGACATCAAAGAGGAAATTTCTATATCTTGCCTTGAAACAGAATGGACAGTCTCAGTTTGGAAAACAGACATCCCAGTGTCTGCTAAGTTACCTCTATCCCTGCGTTGACATTTATTGACTTTGGGCCTAGTCTTCCCAAGTGACAACATGGTCTTTTCCTCTTGGAGCTTTTGCTTTGCATGTGTCAATCTCCCATCCAAGCACTAACCAGGACTGACCCTGCTTAACTTCTGATATCAGATGTGATCAGGTGCATTTAGAGTGGTATGGTCATAGACAAGCCAAGGAATCTGACCTCCCAGAATGCAAGTAGCAGTCAAGCAACAAATACACTCTCATTTCTAGATACCACATTTATCGCCTTTAACCCTCACAACCCTGTGATCTGCTGACTGCTGCTATTTCCCATGCTGCCAAGAGGCTAGTGAGACCTGATTCCCTGAGTTCACTTACCTAGTGGGCACAAGGGTCAGGTTCAAATCCAAGTGTGCTGGAATCCAAACCCTGGTGACTTAACACTAAACTGTGGGTGTTATTCCCATCTTTGCAATACCCACCCTTGTTGCAATCCTAAAGAGATTTCCATTTTCTGTTCTTTTAGAAAAAGATATTTAAATCACTATTGTCTACCAAACTGTTGAGAGGGTATAAAAGAAGAATATGATGACAGGGGCTAAAGTACTTTTTAAAATGTCTACCAACTTTTCCAGGACACACTTTTTCATGTAATTAGGGACCTTTCTCAGCCTGAAGAGACAGCAAGAATCTCCCAATGGGAAGAAAACTGGATACCAAATTAAAACAATGTCTTTGCACGTGCCTGTAATCCCAGCTACCTGGGAAGCTGAGGCTGGGAACGCAAATTAAAACAATGTCAGCTCTTCTCACTCTTCTTCCCTGCTCCAGTTACTTGGATGACTGAACAACTGATGCTCCATTAAAAGTCTTGTTTCTACTCTTCCCATGCCTGTTATGCCTGAGGTGTTCACACTAATCCCTTCCTTACATAGGCATGAAACAAGGAGGCCCAGCATCAGTTATCAAGTTGCACCCACAACACTTAACATGCCACAGAGTGACTTGATGCTTACTCACATCCCTTCTTCTTATAAGAGAAACAGTGGGGAGTAACCTCCAAGCCAGTGGTGGATACTCATAGCCAACTCGATGGTAGAAGGCAGAGCTTTCCAGACTCCCACCCTTTCAGATCCTGCAGGGCTGATGGGAAATTGGTGCAGAGCTGGAACGTTAGCTGCTAAACTGCCCTGAGGAGTGGTGTCTGAGGAGAAGCTACCATCCAGTCACTTGTGGCTTCACCGTGGGCTCTGGTCACTGCTCAACACACTATTTTGCATACAAACAATGATATCTGGCCGTGTGCAAGGCAATAATTTTTTCTCTCTTTGCCCTCTCTCTTCCATCTCCTTTTCTCACTCCCTGTGTAAATAAACCCTGTTACTGTTGTTCCCTTTATGTCTGCTTCTGAGTCATGTTCTGCAGGTAGCAAATGGGTAAGGACCCACCAATTGGGTTCACTATAGTCCCCTGGTTTGTCTTGCTTCATTATCAACCAGTGCAGACACTTCCCAAACCATGCTAGTATATGGTGTCACCATTGCCTTAATGGGAACCGGCAAAAATGCATCCATCTTTCTCCGGGAAAGCCCAGAGAATACTGCCTCATGACAGGACAAACAACTTGGGGCAAACAGAGTACAGACAGATTCCAGCTCTCACATGTCCCTTGGTTGCCCTTATAGGTAGACACAAATGGCATGAAGGTACACTGTAGCCCTGGGTACATACTGACTGATTTGCTAGGGGTATGTGAGAACTTCAAGTTAAATTTCTTTTGAAAATGGTCAGCTAAGATTTTAAAGTCACTTATGGGTCACCAGGAAAAGTGAATCACCTTTAAGAAACAGTCCTCCTTACCTGTTCACAAGTTTTAGGTAAAATGCAAGGTGCAAAATAGGGTTCCTCTGTCTTTGCATCAATGACACTGCCATACACAATAATAACTAACTCCATGGTCTTATTATCAATAGTCATTTCATTATAGCTTGATAAAGTCTCTACATATGCAAGATTGCATGTCACACATTTCTTGAAGTTTAAGTCCTAAAACAAAATCACATTTTTCAATAAATCATACATAATGATACATGGTCTCTAGAAGAAAGAAAATTTGGCTGATTTAGATGAGTTATTTGAGGGTGTCAAAAATGACCTCTGACAAGATTCTAAATTCCAAATTGGTTTTGTTTTCAAATTTCTTTCTTGCATCACTGTTAATTTTTGCATCATATTTGATTTCATCATTCAAGTGTAGTCCTCATAGATCTCCCACCACCATAGCACCAGGATCTATCACCAAGTCTTTTGAGATCTTTCCCCCTGCCCAATTTTGACCCTTCTTTCACTTCCTCCCCTGCTGTATACCTCAGATCTATGGTCAGCTCAAAAGTTCTGTCTTTTTTCTTGACTCTGTTCAGTTTCTTTATTTTCCACATATACGTGAGACCATCTGATATTTATCAATTTTCCTTCTGACTTATTTTAGTTTGCATAATCCCTTCCAATTCCACCCATTTGCTGCAAGTGAGTTTATTTTTTGATTGTTGAGTAGTATTCCATTGTGTATATTACAACATCTTATTTCATTCATATGTTTTGGGATGAATTTCAAGTTTTTATGTTACTACTGTTATTTATGTTATTACTGAATGTGGTTACTCACACCAGCTTTATGGGCTTGTGTGAACTCAGATGCATCAGGAATTCAGTTTACTGATCTCCAACTGCATAGGACACTCTTAAAGATGCATAGGTTTTACGCAGAAGTTGGGCAATGTCCCATTTGACAGTCAATAACAAAAAGCCAAAACAAAACAAAGAAAGGCATTGAGTTTGTGTCATACTTTAAGGCTCAAAATAATAGGCTTCAGTGCTAGATGAGAGCTCTTATGTGTTAGATGAATTATATCCTCCTAAAATTCATATATTGAAATCTTAAGTCTCTAGGAATGTGACCTTATTTAGAAATAGAGCTATTGCAGACATAATTGTTCGAGTTAAGATGAAATCATGTTGGAATAGGTTGGGCAACCTTATCCAGTGTGACTTATGTTCCTATAAAAAGGGGAAATTTGGACCCAGTCACATACACATGTAAAGGAGAACATGTATGTGAGAGAACTCCATACAAAGGTAAGAACAGCTATCTACAAGCCAAGGAGGGAGACCTGCCCCAGATTCTTCCCTTGGCAGAAACCAACCATGCCAACACTTTGACTTTAGAATTCTAGTTTTGAGAACTATACGACATCACCTTTCTGTAGCCTAAGCCATCCAGTTTGTGGCATTTTGTTATGGTCACCCCAGCAAACTCATACAGAAGTTTAAAGTTCCATTCAGTGGTTGGAAAGACAGGGGCCATCAGCCTACTCTGACATCTCCAGTCATAGGAAGAGCACAGTGACCAGCCCCTGCCCTGAGACCTTGGATCTTGATCCCTATAGGCAAATCAAATGTCCTATTGCTGAGGACACCAACACAACTGAAGTACCAAACTAAAAAATAAAACCAAATAAATTAGCTGATTTATCTAGCATTTTGCAATCAGAAAATCTAAAATGTAACCTACTTTGAAGGCTCTGCCTCCACATAGTCGACCTGACCCTAGTCCCAGTCAGGCTGGGGATACTAGCTAGGCACCCCAGTAAGACCTGGGCCTCGGCAGGGGTCCCTAGCACAGCGCCGTGGTGCAGGGTAAGTCCTGTACCACCAGAGTCTCAGGGTCTCAGGATCTTGGGGTCTTGGAGTCTAGGGGTCTCAGTCTGGGCAAGCCAGGCCCCCACCTACATGTGGGCCAGAAGTGGGGGCTGGACCACCTCTGCCTGGGGTCACAGATCAGGTGAAGGTAGTTGGCCTAACCTTAGGACCAGTTAGGCCAGGGATACAAGCCAGGTGCCCCAGCATACCCCCACGTGGCCTACATCACAGGCCAGGATGGGGGCTAGGATGCAGAGTAAGGGACAGTTTCCCTCTGGCTTATTCCACTCCAAGCAGATCAGCACAAACCATGAGAAATTCAAGCAGTTCAGCTGCAGACCCTCAGGACATAAGAAGGACAAATCAAGGCCCTGGACACAGTGGTGACTGGGGCAGACCCAAACGGAGCATATTCAGAACCATGAGAGATGAGACCACAAGACCAGTTGGTATGGAGACCTGTCACAGAGCTCCACTTACCTACAATATCTTTGGGGGCTGGAGAACCAAACCTCTACTCCAGAGATGTATGCAATATGAGGAAGGTTTCCTCCTTTTCTAACTGGGGGAGGAATACATCAGAAATGACTGAGGACCTAAGGTAGGATCGGAAACCACAAAAGGAGATAAGGAGCTGGACCAACTACCTGGGTGTCTGTGCCCATGGGGGCCCTTTCTCACCAACATTGGCTAGGAATTGGAGCCCAGAGCCACACTAGTCTGGAGAAAACAGGACAGTCTCCTATACCATAAGAAGCTCCAAAATCAAGAAGTCCTGAAAAACCACTCCACACACCTGCTCTACAAGCAGTTCCTCACATGCTCTACCTAAATACCTGCCTTACAGTGGATCCTGGGGATCTCAGCAACCTAATCAGGAGCACAGGTCCTCACCCAAGAAAACAACATTGTTCCAGAAAAAAGATGAGACCCACAGGCCGATCTTCAATCTATGACTTGCAGCCAGAGAGGAATCAGAGTGATCAGAGGGCAGTAGGAAGACATCAGGGAATGGAGTGCTGCTATGTGGGTGGATTTCTGGTGGGAGGGCCATATCTAAGGGGAACAATAATGATATAAAGGTGATCAAAAATGTAAGAAAAGAAATAACCCTTTTTGGTTTTCAAATGCATGTAAATTTTGAGTTTTGTAGTCCTCATAGATCCTAGAAAGTGTTCGTTGGCTAGTTCTTTTACAGAAAAATACCAGAAGGATTAGCATTATGGAACTTTGCTTTATAAGACCTTTTTTCTTCCTTTGCTTCAAATACATTAAATGCATTTATGAAAGGCATTTACAAAATACGTACTATGTAAAAAATACAGTAAATAGAAGTTCATTCCTACTTTAATTGTGTGACTTACCTGATGAAGACTTGATTCAAAATACTGATAGGCAATACTGAGAGCAAGCTTTAGCCATATTTTATATTCCAGGGATGGCCAGAAGACATCAAACCCTTCATATAAATCCTCCAGGGAGATAAAGCAGGCCTGTAACCACAAGGTACCAAGCAGCAAACTTATTTCAGAATTAAATTACATCAGAAAACAAAAACTTGCAGATTTAAGCTTCATTTAAACTCTTAGAAAAAATGACTCTAGTGTTAAGTATAATGCTTGGCCACATAAAAACACTGGACTGCGGAGAGGATGTTTTCTTTTTTTCTTTTTTTCTTTTTTTTTTAAGACTAGGTCTTGCTATTTTTGCCTGTGGAACCACAGGCTCTCATTGCCCGGGGTACCACAGACTCAAGCAATCCCCAGCCTCAGCATCCCAGGTAGCTGGGATGACAGGTGCGCGCCACCACGCCCAGCTATTTTTTTTTTTTTTTTGGAACTAGGTTTTGCTACGGGACCCAAGCGGGACTCAAACCGCAATCCCTAGCCCCGGCCGCTTCATAGGCTGAAGCTTACAAGCACGAGCCACCGTGCCCGGCCAGAGAGGATGTTTTCTATGATAAAATGATTAAATGTAGTCAAGTTAAAGCTACAGACATAATACTAGGCCAGGAAAAGTCACATCACTCAAAAGCTATAATAAAAGAGATGGTTTATTAGCCAAAAAACCAGGAGCTCCATAAATGCATCTATTTTACTGCAATAGTAGATAGAGTGTATTCACAGCCAGTGTTGTTTCCAGAAACAAAACTGCTTCCCTGAACAAGAGAGATCACACCTTCAGAATTCCAGCCTGATGAATTTTAATAAATCCAGTTCAGCCTTGTTACTAAAACCATGTTTTCATCCTCTACCAAAAATGAATAGGATGACAGCGATGAAACAAGTCTCTTTGATCCCTAAGACTCTGGATTCTACTCTAGCACATATAATGGTCACAAAAGCTTCTGTTTCCTTTGTAATTATGACTTTTGGCTCACTTTAATTTGAATTCCCCATATTTGACAGAATGTCAGGCAATTTAGTTGTTAGATAATTTCTAACTAAGTGAAAAAAATGGAAGAAAGGAAGTTTAAAAATAAACAAGTATTCTTTTAAAATCCTACTCTCATAATAGTGCCCATTTGTTGAAGACCTATGCATGCTTGCCACTATATATATTTTCCTAAACTTCATAACATCAAAAGTTAGGGGAGAAATCAAATACTATCCAAAAATTTACAATGATGTAAACAAATTAATTAAATTTTTAAAAATTTAAAAAATATATATGTAGGGGAAATGAGTTATCAGGGTTTTTCATACTCTTCAGCCATTAACCCCTAGGATAGTATCTGTGGTACTGGGCCTTTCCCATGCTGTACACATTTGGGCCTGATTAGTGTGTGCAAGCATGGATAGGCACACATAGGCCCAAGAGGAGAGAAAACCCAGAGCCAGAACCCAAGGAAAGACTCAAGTGATTATTTCCTTTGCTGGCTGTTTTCCCCTATTCACTATTATTGTAAAGATGATGCCAAGGGCACCAACTTTTTTCTTTAGCTGCTAGAACCAATTTTTCTTTAGCTGCTAGAACCACCCAGACTAGGATGACTGCAAAACAATATAACATCAAAGGCTAGATTGTTTCTTTTATAAACAAGGGCATTAAGATTCTGCTGCTAAATATCTCAGCTCCAGGTCCACACCCCAGATGTGAGGCACTAAAATCTCCCTTCACTTAGCTGTTCCACAGGGTCTGGTTGGGTGAATAAATAAGATATCAAAACCCAAATGAAGAAAAGATATTGGCATTCCTTATTTACTTGAAGAACAAATAACTATTAGGCATGGTATTTATAACACCAGTTTTTTACCTGTAAAGTAGTTTCACAGATGGCGGTATATTCAATTTCATGCTTAAGCAGACAGCTCAACTCTCCAATTATGTCCCCACTGGTACAGTATTCTGTAAGTAAGTCTTTGGACCTCATACTAGGCCTCAGTCCATGGTTTATCCCAAAGTTAGAAAGTGAACTACGCAACTATAAAAGGGGGAAAAGGCACGCAAAAGGAAATAAAATTTAAAACTTTTGACCAAACCACAGGAGTTCCCACTGTTCTTGCAATTATTACAGAAGGAAATGTGAGAGACGTGGGAACAGAATGAGGGATGAGCTATGAGATAAAAAGAACACTTTTTATCTCATCTCATCCCCTCTGGCACACCAGAGGGTGATCTATAGCCAGTTCCCGACCTGTGACACAGTCTCCTAACCTCTCTGGAATGTCTCAGGAGACCTATGACTAATATGATGATTTGCCCCCAGAGTTAGATTCCTATGTTATCACATGTACCCCTGCTGTTTATCATGTACACTTTGGAATCAAGTTTCACCTTCCTTACTAGATTATTGTGATTATTCCCTGCCAAACTAGATAAGGATGTTTACAATTGCATTAAATCGGACCAATTCAGATCACGCTCTGTGGTCCCCAGTCTGTGAGCTGATTGCTCTCTGATCGTCATCAATATCTTCCATCTCATTTCTTTTTCATTCCTCACATGACTCCTAACAGAAATGATTTTTTAAACTGTTTTTTCATTTACTTTTAGCATCATACATCACCGTTCCTCTTTGTATGGTTGGTTGGTGGTCCCCTTGGGGATGCCCTCCAACCCCCCTTTTGGTCACTCCCTTTCCTTTCTCCCCCCTTTTGGTCACTCCCTCTCCTTTCTCTTTACTGTTTGTTGGTCCATGTTTAGCCCTTAAGTCTTTTTTTTTTTTTCCTTCCTCCAGAGCAATGTCTTTTCCCGGGTAAGGTTCAGGGTTCCAGGGCTACAGTAGACTGCACTTCTCATATTTCCAGTCTTAGCTTGAATCGGGCAGCCTGTCCAAGCTCATTTGGAGTCTGATAGTACCAGTTCCTCCGTTCTGTATGTCTCTCCCATACAGTTGTTGATTGAAAAATTCCCCTGGAAGGGAGATATGTCCTTTGAAGGTTGGTCTGGCTGGTCTTGTTCATGGACTGCTGCTTAGCTGTCAGGTCACTGCCTTCTTTCTTTGGCTTTCCTCCCTCTGTCCAGAGGGTGGTATACAGTGCTTTTGTTGGAGACTTCTCCGGGCCATAATTCTGGCTCCTAGGCCTCATTGAGAATGATGATGTTGGAGAATCTTAATTGTCACATCGATGGTTGGTCTCACAGTCTTGTGTTTCACAGTTTGCTCCAAGATCTTTTTGGGTCTTTCCCAGGGGATATGTGTGTCAGGGCTCTTACTCAAATCACTCTTCTCATCTATTTCTTTAGTTGGATTATTTACCAAGTTCTTGTTTCTGATGAGGACTGACTGGAGTGGGAGCAGTCCAGAGAAGGGGTTAAATGTGGGTTAAATGCCGCACCACTGTGCATTTCCCCCCCCACCATGCCCACACCCCGGTAGGGCTCCCCCTGCCTCCCATGTGCCATAAGGCTTGACACGAGTTGGGTGCTATCCCCTCCAAGCCCCGGACCTCTCACTTGGGACCCAGCCCAAATCAGCGGAAATCCCAGACACAAAGGACTTGGTCCACCAGGCAGAGGTGAGCATGGCCCTGGGCCTAGAAAGCCATGTGACTGCTAAGAAATGATTCTTGATGTAGCCTTCCAGGTTTTAAAATTGGAAAGAAGCTTCACAAAAATCATGACTTCTTTCACATTTCAAATTTCCAAAGCAAAGACTGTTTCCAATCTTTAGCTTTACAGATGACTGCTATTTATAACTTTCTACTTATACCTTCCTTACATAAATAAAAACTCCACCAAGACAGTAATTGCAGTCTGCAACTCGTGTAGTCACCCACCTAGAATACCTTAGTTATTCTAGTGTCTCAGGTGAGAGAAAAAAAAATAACTTTGATTGCATGGATGCATAATTCAGGTATCATTAATTAATAGTCCTCCAAATCAAGTCATGGTTTCAATTTTTTAAAAAACTGTCTTCCTTTATAATGCTTAAAAATAAGCAGTTTTCACCATCTGACAACTACCCAAAAAAGTTTAGAATGAGCACAAAGATGGTTGAGTCTCTTTAAGAAAAGAGTTGGCAGGCATGAGTAGGGGAGAAAAAAAGAAACCAGATCTCAGGAGGAAGCTGAAGCAATCAATCAGAAGGATCACCAGAAATCACCGGAACTCCAGAAATTTCAGTTGCAAACATCAAAGAGGAAGGCTATTGTTCAAGACACAGGAAACAGGGAACTGAGTCACTGATTAAGTTGCTGTGAAATTGCATTCTTCCTCCTACTGATTACCTACTCAGGTTTTTAGAGGCATTTGTGCTTCCAAAAGACTGATTTCTTTTTTAATTTAATTTTGAATCCAATTCAGAGACCCTCCCTTATAGCACTGAGGAATGACTCCACTTTTGACAAATCAAGCAAAGAAGATAACATCTATGATAGGCACAATTCCAAAAGATGTTCTTACAAATTCCTCTCTGTTTTCAACAAGCATTAATCTAGCATTAATCACTGCTGTGAAGGGACTTGACATATAGAATTAAGGTTACTAGTCAGCTGACGTTAAAGAGATGAAGCTGGATTATCCTGGAGGACCCAATATAATTACCTGAGCCCTCATGAGTAGAAAAGGAAATAGAATCAGTCAGAGAGATGTGTTCCAGCATGATAAAGACTGGAAATGATGAACTCTGAAAGGTATATACTTGCAAGTGAGGCCCAAACGAGAGCTAGCACCTAAATCGTGGGTCCCAGATGAGGGTCTGCAAAGAAGCAGGGACATCTGTTCTATAGCTATAAATAATCACATTATTCTGAAAACTTAAGGAACTTGAAAACTAATACTGCCCACAGAATTTCCAAATAAGAATGCAACCTAGAGACCCTTTGATTTCAGCCTGTGACACTCAAGCAAAACACCAGTGAAGCCATAGAAGTTCTGAATTATATAAGATTAAGCTAATAAACCTAAATCATTCAATCTATAGTGGTTTGTTATGGCATTTATAGAACACTAAAATAATATTATCAGCTGAAATATCTATGTTTTAAAAAGCCTAAGTTAGTGCAGATACTACAGGATTCCCAAATGGATGTGTGTGCTACACTTTTAAGTGCTTAACATATTTAATAATATATATTTATTGTGATTCTAATGGGAACAGAGCATTAAGCATGTGGTTCCTTTATTAGTTAGCACAATACAATGGCCAAGCACATGGAGACTGAAAGTAGACTCTACAGGTTCAAAGTCCTCTTCAACCTCTTACTATATCCCCTTAGGGCCAATTGAATTCAATTCTCTAAACATCAGTTTTCCCATGTGAAAAGTAAGGTTGTTATAAAGACTCAATGCCATAATGTATTGTAATGCTTGATTATGGCTAACTTCTTCATCTATCACCTCCAACAGAATATAAAACTTACTTATTTTGTTCATTGCCCCATCCCCTTCTATGACTTGACTAAAAAGTAAACTCTAAGAAGGCAGGGATTTTTGTCTATTATGTCAATTCTGTGCCAAAAATAAACAGTGCCTGCAGTCTGATCATAATAAAATAACTACTCGTTGAATGAATGTATGAGTGAAAAAGATCAGCAACTTCATAAGTTCTCTAGGTGCATTATTGTTATGTTTATACAATTTCTTTTCATGATCAATTTTTGTATTTTTAAGGTCAAGATAGCCATTTCAAAAATAGAATGTCAAATACACTGTTTGCACTATATTAAGAGTTTGCCATTTGTAATTGTTATCTAGGATCTAAGACTCATTTGTGTCATAAGCTTAGGTTTATTTTTGTACTCAGCTACTAGTATTAAAATTCTAAATGTGCACAGATTCTTGTCTACATCACTCTACTGATATCTTTCTCTGTTCATCAAAAATCTCCTATTGGTCAGAATGAAAATTGTACTTTTGATCTTCATCCTACTTGACCTCCATGAGGATAGGACATTGTACCTAGTTACTCACTTTTGGCTTTGACTTCTTGTAAAAGAGTAAATCAACCTTTACAAGTATTGGATTTTTCATATGAACATCATGGGAAAAGAGTACTTCCTTTCAGGATTGTTGTAAGAAAAAAATTAGTGACTATGAAAGCATTTTGTAAAACAAGAAGTATTTTCCAAATGTTGGGTCTTTAACTCAAACTGCGGTGATCACACACTGAGCACAGTAGTTTCATTAGGAAAAGGGACTGCATTTAAAAATGGTAACTTTTTTGGTTCCTGAATTTCTCCTTATGTCATAATTATACATTTCAAAATACACTTTTTAGTAAAGAATAAATAGTTCCTTACAATTGCCATTCCTGAAATAATTAAGTAGATTCCTTGTGGCATTTCACCTTCTTTGCAAATGGTATCTCCATAATCAAAATAGGCAAGTTTGGCTCTTTCCTGAAAGAAGACAGGGAGGGAAGGAAGGAGTATAGAGGAGGGAAGGAAGAAAAGGAGGAAAGGGTGAAAGGAAGAAGAGGAAAAAGAGGGAAGGAGGAAGAAAGGAAGAAGGGAGGGAGGGAAGAAAGGAAGA
>PVHY01021394.1:0-24012 GCA_004024945.1 Uropsilus gracilis
TTCAGGCTCACTTGGATGCCATGCTGCTCACTTACTTGAAGCTGGACCCTGTCTCCAGGAAATTCTCAGCTTCCACCTGCCCTGTCTCACAATATCATAAGAACCTCAGATGAAGATCCCATGTGCTAGCAAATAAGTATGTGGAAGCTACTAGGAACCACAGGCCATCTTCTCCCTTCTGCCAATATTATTTTAATGGCCTTTACTCTGTCTTTAGTGAGCAGGTGTGTACAACTCCTGGTGGGACTGACCCAAACACAAAGTTGGGGAGTTGGGAGAGGAGTCGCCAGGGACAGTGCAGAGAAATCCTTGTACCTTCCTCTGACAGTTTTTGCTGTGGAGCAAGTGGGAAGGAGGCAATCCCTCACATATTAGCTGAATGCAGAGGTACTTTGTGCATAAAGCTGGACTAGGAATTATTAAAGTTTTGACTCATGTGGAATATAGGGAGAACAAACCGAAGGACAAGAAAAAGTCAAAACTAACCAGCTGATTTAAACCTGCTGAATTAAAGCATATAGCAAGGGGAGGAGGGTGAAATTGGGAGAGGGATGGGCACAAGAGATTAGGATTGTTTTGACAACTCAATGATATGTAAAGCCCTTAGAAGTCTGACTTATTTCTCTAAATAACTCTGGGCTACAATTCTCAATTGTAGTTATAGATGATGAGATTGAGCTTCTTAAAATAATGTTTCAAAGAGCTGAAGCAAGATTTAAATCCAGGACTGTGGACTTCATCACTCCAGTAATGTTTGAAGTTTATGTTATTCCAAGGAGCAACAACTTTCCTTAGTGAGTATGAACAGAGGAAGAAAGTTCTGGGATGATTCAGAAACCATTTCAAAACAATCATGAAAAATGATAGTTATTAACAAAGTAAAAATTATAGTTAGAGAACTACATGACTTTCTTGAACATGTGTGAATCAAACTTTATCCCATCCAGATTGTGCACCACAAAGAAGGTGTGCAAATTTGAAAAGTTACTATTTCAGGTAAAACCATCATCCCTCAGGGAAAATCAGGAAGGTCTTTTGCAGCTTGCCTTACTGGTACTGATTAGGAAACTCCAGATTGAGTGGTTTAAGGTTCTACTTCATGGAGAGATTGAAGCAGCAATAGATACTAGGTCTGCTTGGGTATGGGCATGAAGGATTCCACTGGGTCAGGCTTTTTCTAGCTTGAACATAGTGTACTTAATGTTTTTTTTTCTTTTTCTTTTTTTTGAGACTAGGTCTCACTCTGTTGCTCAGGGTACCACAAACTCTCAAATTGCCTGGAGTACCACAGATTCAAGCAATCCCCAGCCTCAGCCTCCCAGGTAGCTGGGATTACAGATGCCTGCCACAGAGCCCGGCTGCTTTTTTGAGACCAGGTGGCACGATATTGCCCGGGGTAGTCTCGAACCCACGAGCTCAAATGATCCCAAACCTCTTGCTTACCAGCACTTGGACAAGCACGCGCCACCATGCCTGGCATGTGTACTTAATGCTGATGAGTATCTATGATACTGTCTCATTATTTACCAATAATTTTTACCTGTAAAGCCACCCTACTGAGGCACAGAGATATAGATCTTGACAGAAGCCAGCACTTATGTTGACAATATCATTTCCACCCTGAACAGTTTTGAGGAGTGAATTGGTAACTCTGGCAGTGTTCCAGCACACTCGTGCTTGCCTCTGCCTGCAGGTCACCCAGTTAAACTTCCTGAAGAGCCAGGTGCCAGCTGGAGTTGGGCCTCCTGCCTGTGATTGGCTGCCATTATTTGTGGTTAGCTCTCTGTGGTGAGGGAGGCTGGGAAGGACAGTGGTGGCTGATAAATAATGCTGCCATCTGCTCTGAGGGACAAGAGAGCAAGGAGCAAGTGGAGAATACACTTTGCCTTCTCTTTGGTGTCAAGCAGTGTCAAGCGAATTGCAGGTATCCCTGCACTGTGGCCAGGCAGTCTGCTGAGCCAGGTAACACTTGTACTTTCATGCCTTGAGTCAGATATTTATTAGTGTTTATGTTTCTAATCAGGAGTATTAGGTTTTTGTTTTTATTTTTCCTTGCAGAAGATGAGGAAAAGGAGTCAGGAGTCAGGGAAACTGACATTCATTTGCTTTTTTTTAATATATTTTTTTCTTCCTAATGTATGAAACTAGAACAGAAAAAAGAGATTGTTTGGAAAGACATTGGAAGTTCATAGAGAAGAAGCAAAATGTCTTTATCACTGTAAATAAATGCTTGGTGGAGAGGGAGGGCTTAAGGACTACTTCTTGAATGAATGAGTAAGCAAATCTGCAGAAAGAAATGTGTGAGTCTTGGAAAAGAAAATACTGTGTTGGTCCCTGCAAGAAAAACAACAGGAGTAAACTAATTATTCCTCTGGGGTGGGGGGAATTGTGAGTCTATCAGATATTGCCAAGTATTGCCAGGAATTTTCTGAGCTAGCCTGAACTAAGTAGGAAACCAATATTTCTCAAAATGTGACTTAAGGTCCATTCACAGTAGGCAGAAGTCTTGTTAAAAAAATACAATTTCTGGATTCTGTCCCAGACATACTGAAGCAAAGTCCTTGGAACCTGATGACTTACATTAACTTTTTAAACCCAAGCTTCCCAGTGATTCTGCTATGTAGTAATTTTGAGAGTTGCTACTGTAGTGACTTGGAGATTCTGTCCAGGCTTCCTGCACAGGGATTTTGATGGTGTACTTTTCTTTCTGAGGCGGTTCAAACAATAAGTTACATGGAAAAAGGGCAAGAAGCTTTCGGTCATTTTGGATGTTTGAGACATAAAAAGGCTTTTGATGCCATTGACTTTTTGATGACAGTGTTTGGAAAACAGTATTTGTTTGTTTTATTTGTGGAGTTAATGAGTAGACAATTGTGTGATTGTCAGGTGTGATATTGAAGGGTAACTCTTGGGCACACAGAAGTCACATAGAAAATGTCTGTAGACCATGCTAAACATGTTAAGAGGGGAAATTGTGGGTCAAATACTAGGATGCAAGGTGTGTAGCGGGGCCTAAGGTGGGAGTCGGGGGTAAGTGCTACTACTAGGTCCAAGCTTCTGACTTTGCCTTGATGTGCCTACCTCTAGCTATTGCATCTGTCCATACCCTCCTCCCTCAACCTCCTCCCCCCTGTCCAGGCTGGATTGTCAAAATGAAGTTTGTCCTGTGAAGGAAAGGGCCCCTGCCACTGTGATGGCAATGCTGAGATGGCATTGTCCCATGTGACCAAGGTTCAGCTACCATCAATCACTCTGCCTGTTACTTTCTGAGACTGGTCTCCTTCTGACATCTTTTATTTCAAGTCAGAAGAGCACAAATTTGCAAGGTTTCTAAGTATCAACATTTTTTTCATCATAACTTTTTTACAATCCCAACTCCTTGCCATGTATGGGTTCATATATTAGTCCTCTTTCTATATGTTTGCAAGGAAAGAAAGATATGCTAAGGATGGTGGTCAGATTTGAAGCTAAACTGGGTCTTCAACTTTTCTGGGTCATATTTAGAAAGGAATATGGAAAAGTGCCTTTAACTTACAAATTGAGTCCTTAAAACACTTTCCCTAAAATGAATTGATGACAAAAATTTTAAGCATGATGTTTCTTGTGAAAAATTCAGATGATATAAAATTTAATAAAACACAGAATAAAAAAGTCCTTTCCAGTGCTGATGCTATTTCTTAGAATAAATATTGTTGGGATTTTTAATGCATGTCCTTTCAGAATTTTTGTGCTTTTATTTCTACACAAATATGAATAAATATGCATAATAGGGTTCTGCTATTGTCTTTGCTGTTGTTCTATTTTGTGCTTTGTTGTGTGGGCATCTTTCCATATCACTGATGCTGTAGAAATTGCACATACACATCAATGCACATGGAAATGTTAAACTTCTGTGCTATTTTTCCATTGTCTATTAGGATCACAGTTCATTTAATAGTGCCCTACGGGTGATTATTGATGTAGTTTCCTCTTAAAGTAACAATTTTTAAAAGAAATCTCTCTTACTCACCTCTTTTTATACTTATAGGGATGTTTCTGTAGAATAACTTCTTAAATTTAGATTTATTGCACCGAAGATAACTTGTATTTAAAGTTCTTAAAGACCTTGATAAATTTTCCACTAGTTATTATATCAGATTGCAATACTACTAAGAATGTATAAAGATATTTTCATTTCCTCATGCCTTATACTAAGTTATAGCAATATTTTAAGTCTTTATTAATCAGATAGATAAAAATATGTCATTCGATCTAGTTACTAAAAGTTCTATCTTTTTTTTAAGTAACATGTTTATTTTTTAAAAAGTTAAAAATGGTAAGCTAAAATAAAAAGATACAAAGCATCTATAACTTCCCTTGATAACTATTATGAGCATCTGGGTTTATATTCCCCTGAAAATAAGAAAGAAGACTAACACATCTCATACTTCTCCCCCTTCTTGCTTCCATTTTGGGTAAACTTTTAGCTTTTGAATTAGAAAATAATCTTTTTTTTTTTTTGAGACTAGATTTTGCTATTTTTACCCAGGGAACTGCAGATTCATGTTGCCCAGGGTACCACGGACTCAAGCGATCCCCAGCCTCAGTTTCCCAAGTAGCTGGGATTACAGGCATGCACCACCACACCCTGCTATTTTTTGGGGACTAGGTCTTGCTATGTGCCCCTGGCTGGACTCGAACCGCGATCCCTGGTTCCTGCGGTGGCTTCCTAGACTGCAGCTTATAGGGACGTGCCAGCGTGCCCAGCCAGAAAACAATCTTGAAGAATTTTGATTTGAGTGTTAATATCTGCTTGGTGATGGCATTCTTTTCATGGAAATATTTAAATAAGTGTATTTTGGTAGATTTTGGCATTTGGGATCAGTGGGAGTCAGAAGGGGAGTAGGTAAAGAAGGGTGACAGATCTAGGAACCTTTTTAGCGTGGCTTATGGTTGACATTCTCATTGTTTTTGTTTGTTTATATATATATATAAGATGTAAAACATATATATATATAAATGTTTATATATATATAAATATATATATAAATGTTTTACATCTTTGTATTATCTTTGTATATATATATATATATATATATATATATATATATGTTTTACATCTTTGTATTCTGGGGGATCTCCTACCACCTTCCACTCCTATGTTCCCCCACACCCACCCATTTGTGTTCTTTAAATTGGTTGTTAGCTTGTTTTGATTTTTCTTCATGGCCTTTTGTTTGTTTTTCCTATTTCCCATATATTACTCAAACCATTTGGTTTGTCTTTTTCTTTAATATGATTGCTTCTAGGTACATCCATGTTATCATAAATTCATCAAATTTGTCACTTTTTATTGGTGAATAATATTCCATTGTGTATATTTATACCACATCTTTTCATCCATTCATCTGTCTTGTGACATTTGGGTTGTTTCCATGTCCTTGCAATTATAAATAGACATTCTCATTGTTAAGCTCAGTATTCAGCTTCCTTAGCTCAAGAGATGGTCATTGTTTGTTTGTTTTTTATAACAGCCCAAAAAGAACTGGGAAAGCTTAAAAGAATATCAAAGGCATTTAGAACTGTGTTCATTCAATGAGATGGAGATAGAAAGGACTTCTATCTTACACAACACAGAATTAAGTCACATAATTAAACTATAAACCACTGTAAGGATTTGTTGGGCTCAGACAAAAATATTTTGAAGTTAGTAAGACCTTCAGAATGGTTTACGAGGTCACATAGTCCTGCAAATAGAACAATCTTAAAGATTAGAACAATCTAGAGGATTGTTTAGGACACTGACTTTTAGTTTTTAATGAAAAACATCTCTGAATCACAATGCTTCTCTGATACATAATGCATATTAGATGATAAAGTTCAGTAGTTTAAAGGGATAGCTTAAAAAGAAACATTGTCAGTCAGGTGCTGTGGCCCATGCCTGTAATCCCAGACTTGGAAAGGTGAGGTTAGGAATCACTTAAGTCCTTGGGTTCGAGACTACTCCAGGCAACACAGCGAGACCTAGTCTCAAAAGAAAAAAAATTGTCAGGCGTAGTTACAACTCAACCTTTCCCAATCTCCACCTTGGAGCTAAAGTGTGTTCTTTTGAGAATTAATCTCTGACTCTATAAAAACTTACAAATATGCTTAATTAGCTGGGAAAAAGGAGTGTTCTTTGATATCATTGGTACATCAAGGATATTAAGCCAAAACTTTTGGGAAAAATTGGGCTAATTGTATTTAGAGAGAATGCAAATAACATTTTCAGACTTTTTTTCTCTAGTGCTGTTGACATCTATATGACAACCAGATGGTAGAGTTTCCTGGCATATGCAATTGCTAATGTTTTTTATTACCAGAAGAAAAATGTTACTCCTACCTCTTTTTACAAACTATAGAGTAATAACTTTCAGGATGACCTTTGTGAGTTTTATCTGAAGTGACTTGAATTTTTCATCTTAAAGATCCTTTTGGATCTTTGTACTTGAACATAATGGTTTGTTGCAAGTTTGGAGAGTTTTGTGGTTTTGTTTCAAATGTAGACACAGTCTTGTAATGTATAGCATTGTTCACTAATTAAAATTGTAAGCATAATTACTATCTATGACACTCATTATTAGTTTGCATTCATAAAGCTCAAAATTCACTTCATCCTTTCAAGTAGTGAATAATTAGTTTCTTTGGGTTTGTAGCTTTATCATCCCTTTATGACCCGTTTGGAAGAAATAAACAACCAACCTCTTGGAAGATTGCTTTAAAAAGCTGGAAAAATATTGTCCAGGTCGTGCAAAGAGGCTAATACAATGCAGAAAACAGAACTTTTTTTTTTGGTTTTAGTAGTTAATTTTTCCTTGTATTAACTCAGCAAATAATTACTGAGCACCTAATGTATACTAGGAAACTAGAAAACAGATGAATCACTCAAAGGTTCTATCTTCAAAGGCCTTAAGATTTTTCTGGAAAGGAAAGGAAATTTTACATATATGTGCAAAACAAATCATGTACTTAAATGTACTATATATCATATACAGGCAGAGAGAGAGAGAGAGAGAGAGAGAGAGAGAGAGAGAGAGAGAGAGAGAGAGAGAGAGACACAGTCTCCCATCCAAGTACTAACCAGGACCAAACCTGCTTAGCTTCCAAGATCAGGCACATTCAGGGTGGTATGGCTGTAGATGCAGTCTGTTAATTTGTATTCCTTCAAAGATGTGTCGGTGGAATATTGTCATTTTTCCTCACCTGACTCGTTTTTATTGTTCTCAGGTAGCTCAACCAGCATGGCTGTCTCTTTGCCACCCACCCTGGGACTCAGTTCTGCCCCAGAAGAAATCCAACACCCGCATATTAAATTTTCTGAATGGAAATTTAAGCTTTTCAGGGTGAGATCTCTTGAAAAGGCTCCTGCAGAGGCTCCAGTAGAAAAGAATGATGCCTCAGAGGGAAAACCTTCTCTTGAACAATCTCCAGCTGTTCTGGACAAGGTTGGCAGTCAGAAGCCAGTTCTGAGTCAACCTGCATTGAAGGTGCACCCTAAATTTTTGAAGAAATCCCATGACGATGGGAAAGCAAGAGACAAAGCAGTCCATCAAGCCAACCTTCGACATCTCTGCCGCATCTGTGGGAATTCTTTGAAAACCGATGGCCACAAGAGGAGGTACCCAGTTCATGGGCCTGTGGATGGTAAAACTCAAGGCCTTCTACGAAAGAAGGAAAAGAAAGTCACTTCCTGGCCAGACCTCATCGCCAAGGTTTTCCGCATAGATGTGAAGGCAGATGTTGACTCAATCCATCCCACCGAGTTTTGCCATAACTGCTGGAGCGTCATGCACCGGAAGTTCAGAAGTCCGCCTTGTGAGGTGTACTTCCCAAGGAATGCAATTGTGGAGTGGCACCCTCACACGCCTTCCTGTGACATCTGCCACAATGCCCGCCGGGGACTCAAGCGGAAGAGTCATCAGCCAAATGCAGAGCTCAGCAAAAAGCTCAAAACTGTGATTGATCAAGCTAGACAAGCCCGTCAGCGCAAGAAGAGAGCTCAGGCAAGGATCAATAGCAAGGAAGTGATGAAGAAGATCACCAACTGCCACAAGATTCATCTTAGTACCAAGCTGCTTGCAGTGGATTTCCCGGCACACTTTGTAAAATCCATCTCCTGCCAGATTTGTGAACACATTCTGGCTGACCCAGTGGAGACCAGCTGTAAGCATGTGTTTTGCAGGATCTGCATTCTCCGATGCCTCAAAGTCATGGGCAGCTACTGCCCCTGTTGCAGATATCCCTGCTTCCCTACTGACCTGGAGAGTCCAGTGAAGTCCTTTCTGAGCATCTTGAATTCCCTGCTGGTGAAATGTCCAGCCAAAGAGTGCAATGAAGAGGTCAGCCTGGAAAAATACAATCACCATGTCTCCAGCCACAAGGAGTCGAATGAGACTTTTGTGCATATTAACAAGGGGGGCCGGCCACGCCAGCACCTCCTGTCGCTGACCCGCAGGGCTCAGAAACACCGCCTGAGGGAGCTCAAGATGCAAGTCAAGGCCTTTGCTGACAAAGAAGAAGGGGGAGATGTGAAATCTGTGTGCCTGACCTTGTTCTTGCTGGCGTTGCGGGCGAGGAATGAACACAGACAAGCTGATGAGCTGGAGGCCATTATGCAGGGACGGGGCTCTGGCCTGCAGCCAGCTGTTTGCTTGGCCATCCGGGTCAACACTTTCCTCAGCTGCAGTCAGTATCACAAGATGTACAGGACTGTGAAAGCCATCACAGGGAGGCAGATCTTTCAGCCTCTGCATGCCCTTCGGAATGCTGAGAAGATCCTCCTGCCAGGCTACCACCCCTTTGAGTGGCAGCCACCTCTGAAGAATGTGTCTTCCAGCACTGATGTTGGCATCATTGATGGACTTTCTGGACTGTCATCCTCTGTGGATGATTACCCAGTGGACACCATTGCTAAACGCTTCCGCTATGATTCTGCTTTGGTGTCTGCTTTGATGGACATGGAAGAAGACATCTTGGAAGGCATGAAAGCCCAAGATCTTGATGATTACCTGAATGGCCCGTTCACTGTGGTGGTGAAGGAGTCATGTGATGGCATGGGAGATGTGAGTGAAAAGCATGGGAGTGGACCAGCTGTTCCCGAAAAGGCTGTTCGGTTTTCATTCACAGTCATGAAAATCACTATAGCTCATGGCTCACAGAATGTGAAGGTCTTTGAGGAAGCCAAACCCAATTCTGAACTGTGTTGCAAGCCCCTGTGCCTTATGCTGGCGGATGAATCTGACCATGAGACTCTAACTGCCATCCTGAGCCCCCTCATTGCTGAAAGGGAGGCCATGAAAAGCAGCCAATTAATGCTTGAAATGGGAGGCATCCTCCGGACCTTTAAGTTCATCTTTAGGGGCACAGGATATGATGAGAAACTTGTCCGTGAAGTGGAAGGACTTGAGGCTTCCGGATCAGTCTATATTTGTACCCTTTGTGATGCCACCCGCTTGGAAGCTTCTCAAAATCTTGTCTTCCATTCCATAACCAGAAGCCACACTGAGAACCTGGAGCGCTACGAGGTCTGGCGTTCCAATCCCTACCATGAGTCAGTGGAAGAATTGAGGGATCGAGTGAAAGGGGTCTCCGCCAAACCCTTCATTGAGACAGTCCCTTCCATAGATGCTCTGCACTGTGACATTGGCAATGCCGCTGAGTTCTACAAGATCTTCCAGCTTGAGATAGGGGAGGTGTATAAGAATCCCAGTGCCTCTAAAGAGGAAAGGAAAAGATGGCAGGCTACCTTGGACAAGCATCTCCGAAAGAAGATGAACCTGAAACCAATCATGAGGATGAATGGCAACTTTGCCAGGAAGCTCATGACCAAGGAGACGGTGGAAGCAGTTTGTGAATTAATTCCCTCGGAGGAGAGACATGAAGCTCTGAGGGAGCTGATGGACCTTTATCTGAAGATGAAACCTGTATGGCGATCCTCATGTCCTGCCAAGGAATGTCCGGAGTCCCTTTGCCAGTATAGTTTCAATTCACAGCGTTTTGCTGAGCTCCTCTCTACTAAGTTCAAGTATAGATATGAGGGCAAAATCACCAATTATTTTCACAAAACGCTGGCCCATGTTCCTGAAATTATTGAGAGGGATGGCTCCATTGGGGCCTGGGCAAGTGAGGGTAACGAGTCTGGCAACAAACTGTTCAGACGCTTCCGGAAGATGAATGCCAGACAATCCAAGTGCTACGAAATGGAAGATGTCTTGAAACACCACTGGCTGTACACCTCCAAATATCTGCAGAAGTTTATGAATGCCCATAATGCATTAAAGAACTCTGGGTTTATCAATAACTCTCAGGCAAACGTGGGCGATCCATTAAGCTTAGAGGACTCTTTGGAAACTCAAGATTCAATGGAATTTTAAGCAGGGTAACCACTTTTGCATTGGTTTTACAATTGAGTTTTCCACTGGGTTGCATGGAGACCTTCTCCTAGTACCCTTCACTCCAGTGTGGGAAGGTTTACCACACCAGCAGTGGTAGGTTGGAGAGGCCACAGATGCTGAAACCTTGTCAGGAACAAATGACTGATGAGCTGATTGCTTGAGCCATTTAGGGAGTTCAGGAAAGCAACAAGAGAAATCAGTTACTTGGAAGCTCAATAACTCAGAACAGGAGTAACTACAGGGGACCAGAGATGAGCATGTGGGGGATAAGTGACAAAGAACAGCAGTGAAACCAGGAGAGGAATTTGTTTTATAATTTGCGTTGTTGCCGCTCAATTTATTATTGTTTGTATTGAGATATAAGCGCAACTATTTCATTTTTGTAGAGTATTTTATAAATTTCCCATATTTGGGCTTATTCTATAAGATTTAAAGGAACTTTCTGAATTTCTTAATAATTGTATTTTACATCCTTATGGTATAATGACCTCTGCAAAATATAGTCAGTGTTTTTTTTTTCCCTGCATTTGATACATTTTTGCAGAAATAGCTTACATATGGAAAGTTCTTGGAAAATCCATCCTTTTCTAGGTTTAAATAAAGTCTATTGCAACCTTAAGAGTTTAGGAGGTCATGGGTCACTATGGGTTTTTCCTTTACTTTCTTTCTTTTTTTTTATTATGGGTTTTTCCATAATGAAGTTGGAGAAACATACCTCTCTGTTATAGTTAGTTATTAAATCTTATGTTTTATGATATGTTTATTTAACCATCAGTAGCCAAGTATGGTTTTTATTTTTACTTTTTATATCTTCATTAAGAATCTCTAAATGCCTTTTCATATAATCTCAAAGTTATATGATTTTTTTTCCAGTTAGAGTTTGCTCATTGTATAAAAAGAGAATTTATATCTTGTTGAAAATTTCTGCCAAATTTTCTCCAAATGAGAAAACCTGGGTCAGTTTTACTAAATTCAGATTTCTTGGTATCCTTCCCTCTGCAATGTGTTATGATCAATTTACATTCAATGTCAGCAAGACAAATTTGTTTTTCTTTTTAAGTTGGTTGGGCTAGGTGTGGTTATTATGCCTTCATAGGAGAGAGTTGAATGATTTTCCCATAGAGGGATAAGAAATGCCTGATCTGGAATTTGAACTCAGCCCTTTTGTCTGCAAACATCATATTTTTTCTACCACAAAGAGTTATCACTATCTTTTTATTCACATATATTATATGGTAGTGCAATGATTTGTTTAGGATATACAAATAATTACTATGATTCATAGTCTTGGGATTATATTTCTTGGGGGCAGTGATGGGTGGTTTTTTTTAGTCATAGGTATGCTTTAGGCCTTTTGATTAAGGAAAGTAATGCTCAAGTTCCCAAGGGCCCCCCACCCCCTTTTCTCCCCTGCCTGTGCTGGCTCCAGTTATTCGGAAGCTGTTGTATGCATCTTTAGGAATCTGGGATCAACCAACTGCTGGAAGTTTGAGCAGGCATGGGATTTTATATGCTAGTGAGTCATAATGATATGTTGGTGTTAATTAGTTTTTTTTCTTCCTTTGATTTTATTGGCCATAATTGTTGCTCTTCATACACAGTATATCAAAGAGCTTTGTAATTTAGTTGTCAAACATGCATCAGTGACATTATCTTAAATTGAATGCATTTGGTGCTTTTGCACGATTGAACCCAGTATTTTCCAAATACAACAGTTTCCTTGTTTTATGTATACATACATATAGAATATCAACGATGTTTGTAATTCAGCTATGATAGACATGTCACATACATTTTAATATTGCTTTTTCTTGAAACTTAGTTTTGCATTTTATAAACTAATGGGTTCCTAAGCCACCCTTTCCTTCATCCCATTTAATTCTTACAAGCATGTGTCTACATTAATAAACAGCTAAGTTGATGTTATTATTCTACTCCCTGAAGCATGCTGTAATTGTAGATTTTTTCCCCTATTTCCACTCTTATTCAGTTGGTGGCACCGTGAATACTTTCCAATGTTAACCCCTACCCCCAGCATTGTAGGAAATGTTTTGAGTGCACATGATTAACAACATGATTTATAGCACAACTTCCCCAATAATCCCTTAATCAGATCACATTTTGATAAACCATAAGAACATCTGGCATTAGGTATTTCAATATGTAGAAATGCTGCCTGTGGTTGTTCTTGTCCTCATTGTTGACACTGCAATAGCCTAGACTTGGTTTTATACTCCAGTTTTATTTTTGACAATGCCCATTGTAAATGCAATCACATACCCCAGGGAAATTCACCACACTGAATGGAGCACTTTTTTTTTTTTTTTTGAAGTATATAGACTGGGACTTCAGAAGTGCAATGCATTTTTCTCCCATGAAACCTGATTCTACAAGTTTTCCTGCCAGCCACTGAGGTGCACTGCAGGGACCAGTGATAATGGCTGATGAAAATTGATAAATGGTTGGTATGAGGTCAAAAAGTGCACGGGGATTAATAAACATGCACTGAGCAGCAAGAGCAGGAGGAAAGATGTCTTTTTCTTCCAGGTGAATTGGAATTTAGTTGTGCCTCAATTTGTTTTCTCAAAATATAGATGATGTTACAGATTTCTTTTTTTTGTAGAATGCTTGAGTCTTGCATTACATCAACCTGAATTCAATTTTTACTCAGCTAGGAGGCAGGATTTGTTAGTGCCAGGGTGGCGGTAAGAAACAAATCTTCACTTGAAAGCAAGTGATTTTTCATTGCAATATGTGTGTGTCTTCAGTTACTGTTTGAGAAGACCTATTCTTGCAATATTATGAGAGTTTAAATAAGAGTGGTTATTTTGTCCATATTTTTTTTTCTTTAAACTACAGTAATCTGCATAAATATACCTCAGCATTCATTTTTGATGAGTTGTGTGTGTGTGTGAAATTGCACTTCATTTTATTTTCTTGCAAATAACCACACATTTTATTTAATCATTCTCAAGAGACTTCTTATTTTCTGTTTAGGGAAAGTTCAGGTGCCAGGATGCAATGGATTTATTTGATGCTGGGAGACCCTGTATTTCCATATGAAATGTTTTCAAATTAAGTGAATTATGTGTTTCAATGTGTTTCTTTATATTTTATTATTTCTTCTAACTAGTATGATGATTCATGTTAACAATTGTATGTTAAAATGTTTGAAATAAAAGTTTAAGATTTGAAAATAGTGAGTATTTGTTATTTGTATTCAAATCAAAACATTGAACACAATGTTTAAAAAGCAAAGGAATGAAAGAAACATCTTTTCTTTTCTTTTGAGACTAGGTCTTGCTATTTTTGCCCGAGGAAAGACAGGCTCATGTTGCCCATGGTACCACCAATCCCCAGCCTCAGCTTCCCAGGTAACTGGGATTGCAGGCACGAGCCACCATGCCCAGCTATTTTTCAGGACTAGGTCTCACTGTGCTGACCCCGGGTGGGACTCAAACCTCAATCCCCAGACCCCACCGCGACTCCATAAGTTGTAGCTTACAGGCATGTACCACCGTGCTGGGCCTTGCAACATCTTTTATTAAAGAGGATACAAAATAAATCTGGTGATCTTTGGAATACAGGACAACAGAATATTGATAGTGAGTATAATTTATCCTATTGGAAGCAAACATTTGATTCTAGATACTGAGGTAATAACCTTTTGAAAATGCAGGTTTTGAATTCCTATTCTTTTTAACTCCTTTGAGAATCTAAAAAACTGGAACTATTACCCAGAAAATTCACATCATTATTTACTCAAAAATTTTGCTAGAGTAGTTGACTTGCCAAGCCTACACTATGAACTGATTTAGAGCCCAGGTTCTTTTGTCAGTGCTTTTAATAATAATAATAATAATAATAATAGCAATAACTGCCACAATGGCTATTACCAGTTACCCAATGGTTTTATATCTTTTATTGTGGAGGGGGGTGGAGGGATAAGGGAGTGGGAGCATTTTGTAGATATTTTTCTCATTAGATTCCTTTAAAGTTGGTAATATCTCCATATTAATCACAAAGCTTATCAGCCAGGAAATGGCAGTGCCACATCTTCACAATATCCCCTCTAACTCTCTCCAACTCCCCAGCACACTATTCAGTCATTCTTCTCATGATTCATGAATTTTCAAGTACCTCAGGGCCAGTTTTACTGGAGACTTGCACCCACGTTCCTTCTTCTCAGAACTTGGATTTGGCCTAACTGGGTTAACTCTGGCACAGCAGGAGGCTTTACTCTCCTGCTCTGTCTTTGATTTTTTTCCCCCACTAATGCTATCCTTGCCTAGTTTTCAAGTTGTGATTGACAGAAAAAAATTGCATTATTATGCAAATTGATGATTTGCTGTCCATATTCATTGTGAGACATTCACCACAATCATCACACGGTTACCTTGCATGTGAGTGTGGTAAAGTTGGTTTACATCATTGTATCTACTGTGGAGGTTATAGGTCATAAACTCTGCAAATATGTTTTCATTCCGTGCCTACCACGAGAGCCCCAATAATCTTCCACCATTTAATTATCTAAAAGTTGCCAGGAATATTAGAACAAAAACCATACCTATCACGCTTATCAGTCAACACATCTCCCTAGGCATGCCATTCCACACTTCCCTGGTTTACTATGTTTTAACCAGACTGATAGTCTTTTGGTTCCTCAACATGACAAGCTTCATCTCACCCAAAGGCTTAATGATTAAGTAATTCTGTTTCATTATGCATTCCCTTCTCTTAATACATTGAATCCACTGGTACTTGTAGATGAATATAGCCTCTTTAAAAGGTCACATTGGAAAGTCATATACTTATTCATTGATCTTTTTCTCAAAATATTGATATTTTTCTGAGCCTTACCTTTAGACCCGTTTTATGAGTCACATCAGGAAATCATTTTGTTAGCTTGCATTCAGACTTCATTTTGGACAATATAAAGAGTTTTTTAAAAAAAATGACATCTGTTTCAGGAAAGCAAATTCATCTTTAACAACTGTAATGGAGAAAGGGGGACAATTGTTGTCTTAAAAGGAATAAAGCATAAGGTTCTGAAAGTGATTGAGGCATGAGTTCTAAAAATGTTTTAGGTAAAAGTAATATATTTGTGGAATAAGTGAGTAATCTTCCAATGTGTTTCATTTATTTGTTTGCATATGCTTATTAGAAAAAAATTAAGATAATTATCCTATCATCTTAACAATCACAACTGATAGAGTAATTGGTAAGATGACTTCAAAGACCTAGCTCTACTTTAATATATGGTGCATGAAAGCACAGCGCTTGTGTTTTAAGCATTGCTCCCTGTCCCCTGAACCACTACCACCACCAAAGCAGCTATGTTGATCTGGTTTTGCCTATAACACCCAGTAAGTTCAGAATTGAATCACTTAGATGATCACATATTGGTTTCATTGACTACAAAGGTAATATGGGGTAATAAATCTTTAGCCCTTCAGTGTAGATGAATCAATATAAAGAAATATTTCTACTTCTTGAGGGAAGAACTTTTTTGAACTCTGTGAAAACTATTTCAGCTTTAACTTACACCACTAAGTACTAGCAGATAAAAAAGAAATAAAGAAAAAGTTATCTGGAGAAAATTTTGCTCTTATTTGGGTAACTATAATGTTAATAATTGGAGTAAATCAATACAAACAGAATACATTTTAATATTTTATTAGTTTTATGTAGATGGTAGAAACAACAAATATCAAAACAATGATACAACAAACTGTTCAAAAGGAATACTCATAAAACAACTTATGGAAACAAAGTGAAAATGATTTAATTTATTCAAACTAATTTCAATATTCTAAACTTGAAGCAGTTAGCAGGAGAACCTATGTCCCTGGACTTCAGCTCACATGTGGTTTATGTTTCTCCTAAATTTGGTAATAGTACCTTGCACTGTGTGTACTGTAAATGAAGGTTGATGAAGGAGAATGAAGTTAAGCTCTTAGGAAAAGGGGAAAGGTTTTTCTAGAGAGATACTCCAGGAGGAAAGATATTTTCTTCTAAGATTTTTAATTTTCTATTAATGTCTTGAAGCCCCCAACTTGACAGTCCTTTTAAATTTAATTCTTTGAAGTATCTAATTGGACCTTAGAAAGCTCACTGATTCTATGCATTTCACTGGCAGCAAATTCCACATATTAACAAAACACACAAATCTCTTTTTCATTATTTAAAATCTACCTGTTAACTTTATGAGATTTTAAATCTTTCATTAATTTGGGAAAATAATGCTATCCTTCTCCATTAGATTTATTGGGTTTCTTTTCTTTGCGTACTCTCATAATTTTTTTTCAGAGTACTAAGCAGTTGATTTCACTATTCATTAAACCTCTCAAAGAATCAGTTCAAGTGACTGATTTTGGTGATTTTGGTTCATCATCTGTGCATCAGATGAAGAGAAGATCTTCTGAAAAATGTGCAAGCAGATGACTTGATGAAATATAACAAATGATAGATTTCTATTCTTTCCTGTCAATAGACTCTGTCTATCTACCTATCTGCTTTCTTACAAAAATTCCTTAAAAGGAACTTTTTCTGCTCATGGACTTAAAGCGTGTTGAGAGCATTACTGTGGCATATAAGTAAATTCAGGTTTGACTTTTGGTCAACCATCAAATTGTTATAGTGTCCAAATTAATTAAATTAATTCTTTTGGGTATTAGCTTCTTTACAGGTTAAACTTGCCTTACCGGATATTGCATAAGGGATATCAACATGCTCTGATTACTATTACTGCTACTATTTTCACTCCTTGGACAAAAAATTCTGATCAGAATGCCTCATTTAAGAGATCTTTGTGTGAAATCTTTTCAATTATTTAGCTTTGCATTATAAGTACTTTTTCAATACACACTTTCTATGTGTGTGTGTATATATATATATATATATGAGAAAACACCCTTTCAGTAAACAAAAATAGGAATATAATTCTTATCATTGTTATCAGTGTCTAAATTGGTTGAAAAATTCAATGTACTTGAATTAGAAGATTTTGTGAAACTAATCAAATAACCTTCTAAGAAAGGATTTCTTGGCAGGAGTAAAAATTTTCCCAGAACCCTTTTTGTGGAGGGGTTTCAGTGGAGGCTTTTTTAAGGGTAGGACTCTTTTGGGGGTTTGCAGTGCTCTTGCTATCTCTACATGTTCATTGCAGTAATATTTGTTGCTTCCTTCTGACAGATGGATGAGTGTGCGTTCTGCCAGATCCATGCACTGGGCATGGACCCAGTGTCCATCTCCATGAGAGCAGTAGATCATGGCAGGTTTGTTGAGCTCAGTTGAATAAAATGGTACCCAAGTGTTGATATCCACATCACAAGTAGCACAACATGTAATCCAGTAGCCTGTCTCAGACTCATCTTCCTCATCGTCTTCATTATAGGTGTCAAATTCATCATCACCATCAAAACTATTTGCTTCTGCACTGAAACAAAATTCTTCTGAGTCTTCAAAGGGAGTGGAGTCTCCTGGGTCATCTGTTGAAGTCTGACTACATGTGAATGCTATGTGATCTTCATTCACATCATCTTCAGCACATTTCAATATATAGAAATAGAGTGTTTCTGAAAGAGCTTGCTTATTGTCTCCTGGTATACCAAGGAAAACATTTCCATTTCCCATATTGCCTCCAAACCATAGCTTGCTGTGCTTAATATCTGGGGTCCAATCTGGAGTCTCCATTTCTCGAATATCTATCTTGTTGTCGTCTAAAGAGACAATGTTGCAAACCATTCTTTTTTGATTTTCAAGCTGGTAACCACCCACAATAACAAATTCATCACTGTTTATTTGAGTCAGGATTGCACTGGAGACAGAGATCCCTCCTGGTAAGACTGTGCAACTGACAGCTGGGCTACCCAGGGGGAGATCAACCTTTATTCTATACAGGTTGGCAGGGCGGATGTTATTGGCAAGAGAATGTCCTCCTAAAATATAAATGGTATCATTTCTTGCAATGGAGACATGAAAAGAGAGTCCATCTTGAAGTTCTGGAAGAATGTAGGATGTAGAGCACCCAAAATCAAAATCCACCAAGAAAACATGGGGCAGGCAATCAGCTACACTATTCCATTTTTCTGTGGTTCTTTGGGCAGAAGGCATGTATGATCGCCCTCCAAAGAGAACACCAATACTTTTCCCTCGACTATACACCACATCAATGGAATGACCATATCGGGCTTCAGGAATATCTCCTACCAAGTCTTTCTCTGTGCAGCAAAAAGTAACTTTTTTATTGCTCTTGCAAACAACAGACATGACATAGATTTTATCTGAAAGTTCATTGTTTGGTGTTTTTCCCCCATGGATGATGTATTGATGCTTTCCAGCCTCTAGGTTGCCTTTGAGTGTGCAAATGGCTGGGTAGCGCAGGGGAGGGAGGTAGCAGGAATCCTTTGAGAAAACGGCAGGCTTCAGCTTGATTTGATTATGTTTTACATCAAAATGGAAAACTCCAGTGGGGCAGGATCTCTTGGGCCAGCCTTTTTGACCAAAGAAGAAAACTTGCCCATCAAAATTCATCAGTGAGAAGCCTGGTTGAATTAAGGCTATATTATTACTGACTGTTACCATTTGTAGTGCCATATTTTCTTGTCGTGGGTAGATCTTTTATCTGAAAGAATTTTAAAAAAATGACTTAGATATCGCTTCATAGAAATCATCATATTTAGCGTACCTTACAAAATGTTTTAAAAAATGTTCTCCCACAAGCTTACCGTGGGACTGAGTTAACAAAACTCAACCAGGGATGTAGTGAAAAAACACAGAACCTTATTACCTAACATAATCCAAGCAGCTGGGACATGTTTTAGACATGGACTGTCAGCCCTTAGATTTCTGGGATTTGTAGTCCTTTTCCCTTAACGATTCATCATTTGTCAACAGCAAGAACTACACTTCCCAGGAAGCCGTTCTCTCTGGGTTGTGTGGCTACAAAAGTTTGTCTTTATTGTTCCAGGAAAGGAGACTTGTAGGATGGCGCTCTGGATAAAGACGCCAAAAGTACGAAGTGACTAGATGGCAGCCAAGGAGGAAAGCTAGGGAACGGGAGGTGAGACTGGCTGACACAGAAGCAACCTCCGGGATACGGGAAGTCTATACCAACGGAAGGGCCGTGACAGGCAAGACCCTGTCTGGGTGTGGAGGGTACCTCTTCCAGGGACTCTTAAATCGGTAACCCGGTAGGCAGCGCTACTACTTCTGGCGGGAGTGAGGTTGCTAGGAAACCGCTGGCTGGGGAGACGTCAAAGCGTGGAGGGCTTTGCGGGTTCCTGCCGGCACTCTTGGGATCTGCACTCAGAACTGAACCTCCAAGCATCCTTAGGCTGGTTGAATGGGGCCTTAACCGGGGGCTTAGGGGTGACTAAGTGACTTTCAGAACCAAAGATCAGTGTCAATATACCCGGAATGCAGGGTTGATCTGTACCACTCTTATGTTTAGTAATGGAAGCACACTAGTTAGACTTTTGTGAGCGCCCGTCGAAGGTTTTTTATTTTCTCAATTGCTTTTGCTCTTATTGTTAGGATCCTTTCAAAAAAGCAGACCGGTTCCTGCACAGCTTTCGCCTTTTCCCCTCCCATTGTTTTCCTCCTTTCCTCTCATCCACTTTTTGAGATAAGAAAATAGTGACATAGTTAATATCTCTTTTTCAACCCAGTAACTATTCTCTAGTATTTCTGCATTAAGCAGACATTAAAGAAGTAGCAGAATTATTCAGGATGTAATATTTGTCTTATAGTATTTTTAAACAAGCTATTTACTAGATGTTTATTTTTTAACTTTATTTTTATTACTTACCTTAGATGTCACCAGCCTTAATGAGAAATACACCTCTTTGCAGTGTCAAGTTCTAGGCACCAACTTTGAAGGAAACAAATTAGTACCTAGTCCATGATTTAAAAAAGTAAGTTGTTAATATGTCAAAACAATATAGAACAGTAAATAAGTACAACTCTGAAGACTGCTGTATTCAAATCTGGACTTTCACTTACTGACTATATGGTCTTGGATAAGTAATGTACTGTAGTTTTCTCATATATAAAACAATGTAACAGTTTTACCTACCGCATAGCTAGATTTGTTATGATTAGTAAGTTAATAGTATATAACATTAGAATAGGGCTTTTGTCCACATAACTATCATCATAAGTGATAGTTTGTAACTATCTAAATATCATATAGTGATATATAAATATCATAGTTGTATTTATAATGATCATACTTGAACTTAAAACAAATAAGGTTGTTAGAGTATAATTACCTGCTAGTAATATAACCTGTAGGTGATATTTATAACACTGGAAATGATTAGAATGGCCTTGGGATCTGAGAATCTGGTCAATGAGTATGAGATTTGGATAAGTATATATAGCGGAGGTGCTGGTGGTGGGTTCAATTTAAATAACAAAATATTTTCATTCATCTTGTTATTTTTTTTCTCTAATCATTCATTAAAGATACAGACTCTGAAGTTGGATTTTTCTGAGTCTAAATCTGGTATCTAAAACTTAGTTGCTTTGTAGCCATCATGGGGAAGTTATTTTCCCTCTTTTTTATATCTGCAAAATGGGCTTAATACTGGTACCATGTCACCTGGGTTATTTGAGGAATAAACTACATAGTTTAGTGCCTGACAAAATAGAAGTATTCAGTAAATAATGATTGAACCCACAACTTATTGCTATTCCTTCTGTACATGATTTAGAATCTATGGTCACTCTAATGAGAAGTTGGTGTTTTAGTCTGAAGCATTTTGCAGATCAGATGTAATTAATTGCTAAAAATGCTCCAGTTATTTATTTTTTTCACTTCCTTGGGGGATTCCTCATGGTGTGATATTTTAGTAATCATCTTGGGGATTATTAAATCAAGTGAGAAGAGATGGATGAGAAAGATTATTACTAAGGTTATTAGAGCAGGCCTCTTTCATCTTCAGACCTTCGTGATTTGTAGGTTTCACAACTTGCTTTGTGATATAACTCAGTCAAGTGTTTTGTTTAGACATGGTCTGTGCAAGGATACATAAGAGAAGGCATCTGTGTAACTAAGTAATGCTATTTACTGGAACTAAGAGGAAATATTATTGACCAATATAACTGAAATACTATATTTCATATACATGACATATATAATCATGCATGACTATACTTAGCAGAATACACGAAAATTGTTAGTTGCCCACTTTTGAGCAGGGGAGGCACCAAAGCCACAGCCTACATGTTTTAAACACGTATGGAGATTGTTATTGGGATAATGAGTGAGCCTTACATGGGTAATAGATTCCATATTCCAAGGGGTGATTATACACCAAGAATGCTTGCTTTTAACAGCAAGTTTTTAGGAAAATGTTTTCACTGTTGCCCATTGGGTTCATTTGAAGGTTGTCATAAGGATTTTGGTTTCTTGTAAGTGATTAATGTAGATTAAACAGAGCATTTTTTTTTCTGGGCAAGACATAAAAAATATTAACTAATTTTGCAACTTAGTTTGGGTCCCTAAAGATTTCTGACCTATTCTCCCTTTAATACTCTGTTGTTGGCTTAATTGAATACAGTGGTAAAGTTTATTATGGTTAAAATTAATTAACTCCTCCTCTTCTAATATGCTGTAAGCACCTGTGTATGTTTTAGATTATCCAGTTAAAATCATAACCAGAGGATGTATAAATTTAAGGGATAAACAGCATTAGGAGTGTTTTCCCATTGTTTTATAGCATCTATTTTATTTTTGAAATTTTGCTTTATTAAATGTTTTCATTGGAGTAGATTATTGTATATTTTCAACAACTTTAATTTGACTATATTAGCTACCTCCTGATTTTTAGGAGAAATTTTTAAAAGGTTATACTAAACCCAAAATAATCTCCTGAAGTGTTTTTTTTTTTTTCCCTTTAAATAGACTGGATAAAAACAAGCAGGTTTTGAAAAAGAAGACACCATTCTGCAACTGAAGGACGTTTCAAAGTCAACACATTAAAGATTCTTTTTAAAAGACAGAAATATAGGACCAATAAATTTATATAGTTTTTCCAACCCATGCTCATACTCCTCAGCAGGGGAATTTTCATTTATTTGCTGTGAAGGTAGGACATAGTTGAGAATCAAAAGAGGACTAATGGTGTGAGGTCTGGGTTTGTAGTTTCCTCTGTCTGAACTGACTCTTTTTTCCTTCTAAAGAAAGGTACTGTACTCTGAAGCATTAAATCTTACTGATCAGTGTTGCCCATGTTTTTTTACCTGATTGCTCCAAAGTAGTAGGTAACCTCTTATAGCTGCAATCAACTAGTACATGAATTAACTCTATCTTGCACGGTCAGTCAGGATTGAGGGACACATTATTTGATTTTTTTGGTGCAAGTGAAACCCGACTTAGGCCTTCCTCTGACACTTATGCCAGAGAGCCATCTAGGTACTAAGATTAATACACAAACTTTGATACCATAAAAATTAAATTTTTGTATCAGAGGGCCCCACAGTTTTCAAATTCTACATCAGTCCCTTCTCATCTGTGCACCCAATCTTCCCTAACTGGCATGCTACTGAAGGTGGGGGGTAGGTCCTTGTCTTTCCCCTGAAGTTTACCAATGTAGGTTCCCATCTTTTAGCTTTGGTAGAAATGAAGATATTGGACCTACCTGAAAGCCAGAGGGGCTGCTCCCCCCTCTCTGCGTCTTTGCTGTTAACCCAGGTACTAAAAGTCAGTACTTGGGGTTGATTCACTGCCCACTCTGGCTGTGGCAAGCAGCAGGCTGATGGTAAAGAGTGTGTGTGTATGTGTGTGTTTACAGCTGTTCTAGTGAGTGCTGATCTAACGGGAGCAACTGACTGTGACCATTTTTTTTTTTCTTCTTTAGATAGTTAGGGAGATATCCACCAGACTGTGCCCTCAAGATTTAACTATTTCCTTACCAGGGAGCCATGTCAACACAACCCACTATTCATCTGTAAAGTGTATATATATATATATATATATATATATATATATATATATATATATATATATATATATATATATACACACACACATATATAGCTATACAAAAAAAAAACAACCTTGTTGAAAGCTGAATGATACTTTTACTAAAAACATTTCAGGAAAACAGAAGAAAATGCAAATATAGTTATGCAATTTAAATAAATACCATTATGAATCAAATGGGAAATTATTTTTCCTAAAGCCGGGACTAGCGGTACCAGTTCCATTCATAATGATTTTGAATTGTTCTTTCTTAGTCCCATTTTCTTTAATGAAAGGTTCAGGAAGAGTTCTGAATATGGAGGCCTACTATCAACTTTGTGTCAGGGAGCTACTGTGTAATACTGGGTTGTAGATGACTAGGAATTGTTTTTCCTGCCGGTGCTGCCATTTTCCAGATGGCGCTATCATAAATCTTTTTTTTTTTTAATTTAAAAATTATATATTTTTTATTGAGGAAATGCTGATTTTACACTGTATATCATTTAGGGGTCTATGCATCTCTTCAGATGCATGTTAACATCACCTGTGCACCACCAAAGCACCCATAATCTTCCAGCATAGCTCACTGGGTCCCTTCCCCTCCTTACTCCCCCCCCCCCCCCCCTCCCC
>PVHY01021395.1:5975-24082 GCA_004024945.1 Uropsilus gracilis
CCCCCTTTCCTTCCTGCTCAAAGTTGTGCGCTTCAGTTTGGTGCTTAGCTTGTTTTGACTTTCCTCAAGGCTTTTGTTTATTTTTTTCACTATATCCCATATATTAGTGAAACCATTTGGTTTCTGCCTTTTTCTTTATGGCTTGTTTCTGCTAATATGATTTCTTCTAAATATTTCCATGTTCTTATGAAATCGTCGAATTTGTCATTTTTTAATTGATGAGTAATATTCCATCGTGTGTATATATACCACATTTTTCTCATACAGTCATCCATTTTGGGGCATTTGGGTTGTTTCCATGTCCTTGCAATTATAAATTATGCTGCAGTAAACATCCGGGCACAGGTGTCCCTTTGTACCCACGTTGAGGTCTCTTTTGGGTAGATTCCCAAAAGAGCAATTGCTGAGTCAAATGGTAGTTCCATTTTCATTAGCTTGAGGGTCCTCCACACCCCTTTCCATAGTTTTAGCTAGGGCTACTTGCATTTCTGGAGCCGTGACCCCAACATGGACAGTGATAAAATTTAGGCGCTTGCCATTAGCTCTGTCTGAAAAACACAGAGGCCTAAACGGGATACAGGTACTTTTACTTTATTGCAAATCCTGGTGAGGAAGAGAAAATAAATCACCAAGAGATTGTGGAGAGGGAAATTGGAGCCATTGACTTTCGGGAGAAAAAAGAAAAGACAAAAAGGAAAGGAGCAGAGACTAGAGGGATACAGACTTTTGGGAAGGGGAGACATGAGAATGGCAGGTTGGTAAAGAGCCATGGCCAGGCTGGGCTGAAGCCCCTTAGAAGAGTGAGCTGGTGCCTGGAGATAGCCAGGGATTTGGAAAGCTGACTTGGGATCAGCATTTGTCGAAGAAGTTTGAAGAGCCTTGGAGAAGCAGAGCAGCTCTCAGAACACTGGAGAGAGAACCAGTCAAGAGAAAGACGCTGGAGAAAGACTGGACTTTGCAGTGCCTGCCTCAGGCTTGGAGGGGCAAAGGGGCACCATCATGGATGTGTCTTTGGGAACTTGGGGACTGAAAATGGTGACTGGGGTAGGATAACTGGCCACTTGTGGCTTTGAGGACTTTTTGTTTTCCCTGTTAGATCTCTTGTAAATAAAATCCAGTTGTTAAATTGCATTTGACTGGCAACTGCTACCTGCAGGTGGTACAAACCTGAGGGAACCTGAGTGGCAGAAGTCGCGTTTTAAAAATGCCACTTTGCTAGTGGTTCAAAAACTTCCACTGTCCTCAGTTTTTGACCACCTGCAATTAAGATCATGTCTCAGTTCTCCATACGACCAGATCACAAGGAATGCACCAGAATGGCAGTGGAAATAATTTGTGTCATTTCTGGGAGAGATGTTTACAGGAAACTTGCCACCATCCCTTCTTCCTGCTGCTTCAATGTGAAGATGAGGCTTCCCTCACTTTATCTTAATATAGTCAGCTTTTTATAGTTGTCTCAAACTTTATCTTCTAGCTACTCCCTGCTTTGTTTTCCTAAGCCATGATAGAAAATTCTATCTTGACTTCTAAGATCCGATCTTGACTTCTAAGGTCTGCAAACTTCAAAGAACAGGTAAAAGTCCTTTTCTGCCCCTTCTCAGTCACTGGTCATTCCCTATAAACTGCCTCACCCTGGACTTCTAACCTAGCAATACATCTACTAGATAAGCAGTCTTCCCTTGTTAGAATTATATGTCTATGTTTTAAATATTCTTGCTCATGGCCCTTCTTTTCATTACTTTTCTAACTTATTTTAATGAATCTTGCAGTCATTTCATCTTCTGAAAATTGTTCTGTCTGGTTGCTGACCTTGGGAATATTTCTGTAACTTCTCGGGCCCCTTTCCTTATTTGTAAAACAGAGCTGTTAATACCGTGGTCACTTCTAAGGGTAGCATCAGTCCTCTAGAGCTGCCATAACAAATACCACAGCCCAGAAACCTTCAATGACAGAAATTTCTTTTCTCACAGTTCTTGAGGTTTTGAAGTTAAGAGCAAGTTGAAACCAGTGTTGGTTCCTGGAGAGACTTTATCTCTTGTCCCGTAGATGGCCAGCTTCTTGCTGGCTCTACCCCTCACACAGATTTTTGTTGCCCTCGTGTGTGTGTGTGTGTGTGTGTGTGTGTGTGTGTGTGTGGAGAGAGAAATAGAGATCACCTTCATGTCTCTTCCTTTTGCTATAAGGATACCAGGCCTGTTGCATTAAGGGGCCATCCTTCTGACATCATTTATCTTTTGTTAGGTCCATATAGGCTGTAGTCTAACTATAGTTACATTGGGGGATGGGCTTCAACATAAGAATTTGGGAGAAACAACTTGAAACATGGATATTGTAAGTGTTGTACTCACATCAAAAGTGCTTCAAATAGAACTTTATAGATTAGATTTCTTCACATTTTAGGATATATAGACATGTATAGAGAGATATTTCAGTATATTCTAAATTTATAATGTCTACTGTTATTTGCTATGATTATGGTTATTAGTTGTGGGGTTTTTTGTTTGGGGTTTATTTTATTTTCTTAATTAAATGTAACTTTTTAATTTCGTCTCTGCCCACCTTTTTAGCCCTCTCTACGCAGACTGTTAACCATTTGGTCAATCATCTACTGAAGGGCCTTTAAAACTCATTCTTTTATCCAAATCAGTGGTTCTTTTATGTAAATCTGAATTGCTATATCTACTGTCAATAAGAAAACAAAACTTGAAATATGACTTAGTTGTTTGCTTGTAACCAGGGTGGAGTGGGCAGTATTTGCAAAATGAATTGGAGAGAAAACATATCTTTGATAAAAACCATGCTGAGTATTATTTGAAAGGAAAGAATAATCAGAGATAATCATAGCACTCATGCTTATTGTCATAACCCATCAATTCAGGAAAGAAAAGAGGCCTCTTTTCAGTGACTTCAATGCAGCTGGCACAATTATAATATATACCATCTTATTTTACCATAAACTATATTCTTCTTATTCATCATCTCCAGGTTATTAATAGCAACCACACTTGTAACATAGTTGAGTGCTATTTTAATTCTCCACAAATTGATGGAGAATTAAAATAAGATTTAACTACATAACAAATGCTAGACCAGATATTCTTATACTCCTCAAAATAAACTATCAGAGTCAAGATATTCTATTACAATAGTTCCCAAATGTTACTTCATGTGTTGGCTGCAAGTGAATCATCTCTGATTTTTATTTAAATATAACTTTCTGGGTCCCCCTCAATCACATTCCTTGGGAGTGATGTCTTAAAGACTTCCCCAAATGGAACTAGTTGGAAGGGTCCTGGCTTTGGAATAGCTAAAGCTCATCAGCAACAATGTGTCAATAGGTGACACCCCACAAATATTTAATTAAAACTCTTGACCTGAGTTACTTCTCAAGTCATTTCTCAAGACCTGAAAATGTCAGGGAAAAAATTTGAATCCTATCCATAATTTCAGTTTTCAGATCAAAAGAAAATCTTGCTAAGAATTATAATTTAGCACAGAGGATAAGGAAACTGTTGGGAGGAAATATCACCTAAATGAAATAACAAACACACACAAATATACTATAAATGTATACATATCTACACTATATGCAGTATATATACTATATATATATATATACCTTATAAATATACATACACATATTCACTAAGAATGATTTCTGTGCTAATAAAATTATACTTAAATATAATGGTCTGTCATAGACTAGTCAAACTATAACAAACAAAACATTATAAACAATATAAAACAACTTTCTAGATAAGTCAATCATGTTAAAAATCAACGGTCTGTTTTATAAGCCACAAGACACCAATTTGATGCTTCTATTGTTTCATTTAACTTGGGGTGTCAGGAGGATACTGTCTCCATAAAGGACATGCTTTAGTGAGGACCTATTCATTATCTGTACTAATACTACCCAAACCAATGTTTGACAAGAAAGAAGACAACCTGTTAAAAAAGAAAGTTAACTAACAGCAGGTACATTCTCTATTACTATTGAAAAGATCTGAATTAAAGCCTCCTACCAGAAATTGTATTAGGTAGTTTCCAAAAAGCTGCTTTGGGAGATGCTAGAATGATAGCAGTGAAGCTAAATCTGAAAATTCATACCTTCAGAGATGAACCATGGAAGCTAAGAAAATAAAAAACCCTGACTCCAACATGCACAGCTTGTCTTCTGAGGATGGTGCCCAAGTGCCCTGATTTATCTAGGAGTAAATGATTTGAAGACTTTGTGGAATTATAAAAGAAGTATCTCATTAGTTACGTGTACATCTGGCAGCCTACTCCAATGAGTTCCAATAATCGATTGCAGTTTTGCTGAAAGTCTTTTTAATATCTGACTTTGGCAAAGAGCACGTTAACATTTGCTCCATTAACTGAAGATACTGATGTTCATTCTCAAAGAATCATTATTCATAAGGATCGTTCTGATGTCTGCAATTCTTCTGTGCCTACATTTTTGATTACTTCAGTGATCAGTATCTATTTTTAGTAGAAAATTGAGTACATTGATGATGGAATCAATAGAGCTTCATCTTGAGTGAACATTTTGGACTGTTAATTATGGAAGACATCTGTCGTTCACGTCTACCTAAATCTTTTCAATGCTTGCTCCATATGGCAATAGTTCCCCATATTGTGCATTTGGCCTCCATGACACAAAATCTATAAACTACATTTCCCAGCATTCATTACTGTGAAAGTACAGACATGTGACTTCCATTTCACCAATCAGATATCACTTAATAATCCTTTGATTTGATGGCTACATGAGAAAACTTGCCATCCATATTGGCAGACATGTTCATTTCTTAATTTGAGGTTAAGTGAAACAACCCCTGGAATTACAACAGAGGCTGTATAGATCTGAGGTCAGAGAAGGTTGCCACTCTTTCACAACCCACTCTATTTGTGGTCCCGGGTGTGGGGGGGTGTTATTCCTCAAAGATCAGCCCAGGCTTGCTCCACCTGTGTCTATAATGTTTCTATGACTGTTCTGGTACCCTTAATAAACCCCTCCCCTTAAACTAACTGGCATGGATGCTATTCTTTGCAACATGGAGCATTCATTACCCGGTAGATGATTCCTTATGATATATATTATATATCAGATATTTAATTAGAAAAGAATTGTGAAGACACAGCTTTGGAGTTTGTTTTTTTTTTTTTTTAATCACTATAAATCTACTTTAAGAATCATTCCAGGAGGGCGAGGGGCCGCCTGCAGCAGGACCCCGGAAGGGGATCCAGCCCAGCGCGGGGCCACCTCCCTTCGGCGGGCAGCTGCAGCCGGGTCTCCGCGAGCTCAGCCGGACCTTCACTTTGTGTGGTGGGCAAGGGACAGCCCCCCTCAGGTGGGCACTGAGAGGGGGAGGGCGCGGGGCCGCTGGCAGCAGAACACCCTGAAGGGGATCCGGCCTGGCCCGCCGCCACCTCGCTTCAGCAGGCAACTGCAGCCCAGCGCCGCGAGCTCAGAGGTACCTTTTCTATATGTGGTGGGAGAGGGACGACCCCCCCTCAGGTGGGTACTGAGGGTAGGAGGGCGCGGGGCCATCCACAGCAGGACCCCGGAAGGGGATCCGGCCCAGCCCGCGGCCGCCTGGCTTCGGCGGGCGGCTGCAGCCCGGACTCCTATAACTCAGTCAGCCCTTGGCTTTGTGTGGTGGGTGAGGGACGGCCCCCGCTAAGGTGGGCACTGAGGGCGGGAGGGCACGCGGCCCCCAGAGCAGGACCCCAGAAAGGGATCCTGCCCGGGCCGCGGCCGCCTCGATTCAGCGGGCAGCGGCAGCCCGGCCTCCGCGCGCTCAGCGGAACGTTCGCTTTGTGTGATGGGCGACGGACGTCCCCCCCCTCAGGTGGTCACTGAGAGGGGGAGGGCGCGGGACCACCTGCAGCAGGACCCCGGAAGGGGTTCTGGCCGGTCCGCGGCCACCTCGCTTTGGCAGGAGGCTGCTGCCCGGCCTCCGGCGCTCAACCGGACCTTCGCTTTGTGTGGTGGGCGAGGGACGGCCCCCCCTCAGAGAGGCACTCAGGGGTGGAGGGTGCACATCTGTCAGCAGCAGGACCCCAGAAGGGGATCCAGCCCGGCCCGCAGCCCCCTCGCTACTGCGGGCGGCTGCGGGCCGGGCCTCCGCGCCCTCAGTCACAACTTTGCTTTGTGTGGTGGGCTAAGGACGGCCCCCCCTCAGGTCGGCACTGAGGGGCGAGGGCGCGGGGCCGCAGGCAGCAGGACCACTGAAGGGGATCCGGCCCGGCACGCAGCCGCCTCACTTCGGCGTGTGGCTGCAGCCGGGTCTCCACGTGCTCAGCCGGACCTTCGCTTTGTGTGATGGGCGACGGACGCCCCCCCCCCTCAGGTGAGCACTGAGAACGGCAGGGCGCGGGGCAGGGGCATCAGGACCCCGGAAGCGGATCCGGCCCGACCCGAGGCCGCTTTGCTTCGGCGGACGGCTGCAGTTCGGCCTCCGCGCGCTCAGCCATCTTCACTTTGTGTGGTGGGCACCGACGGCCGCCCCTCAGGTCGGCACTGAGGGGCGAGGGCGCAGGGCCGCCGGCAGCAGGACCCCGGAAGGGGATCCGGCCCGGCACGTGGCCGCCTCGCTACGGCAGGCAACTGCAGCCTGGCTTCCTATCACTCAGCCGGAACTTTGCTTTGTGTGGTGGGCGAAGGACGGCCCCCCCCCTCAGGTGGTCACTGAGAGGGGGAGGGCGCGGGACCACCGGCAGCAGGACCCCGGAAGGGGTTCCGGCCCGGCACGCAGCCTCCTCGCTACTGCGGGATGCTGCAGCAGGGCCTCCGCGCCCTCAACCACAACTTTGCTTTGTGTGGTGGGCGAGGTACGGGCCCCCTCAGGTGGGCACTGTGAGGGGTAAAGGCACGTGGCCCCTGGAGCAGGACCCCGGAAGGGGATCCAGCCCAGACCACAGCCGCCTAGAGTCGGCGGGCAGCAGCAGCCCGGCCTCCCGCCATCAGCCGGACCTTCGCTTTGTGTGGTGGGCGAGGGACGGCCCCCCCCTCAGGTGGGCACTGAGAGGGGAAAGGCGCGGGGTCCCCAGAGCAGGACCCCGGAAGGGGAGCTGGCCCGGCATGCGGCCGCCTCAATTCGTTGGGCAGTTCAGTCTGGTCTCCGCGCGCTCAGCCTGACCTTCACTTTGTGTGGTGGGCAAGGGACGGCCCCCCCTCAGATGGGCACTGAGAGAGGGAAGACATGGGTCCGCCGGCAGCAGGACCCCAAAAGGGCATCCCGCCCGGCCTGCGTCTGCCTGGCTTTGGGTCGGCTGCAGTCCGGCCTCCTTATCGCTCAGTCAGACCTTCGCTTTGTGTGGTGAGCGAGGGACAGCCCCCCTCAGAGGGGCACTCAGGGGCGGAGGGTGCACATCCGTCAGCAGCAGGACCCCGGAAGGGGAACCAGCCCGGCCCGCAGCCCCCTCGCTACTGCAGGCGGCTGCAGCCCGGCCTCTGCGCGCTCAGCCAGACCTTCGCTTTGTGTGGTGGGCGAGGGACGGCCCCCCTCAGGTGGGCACTGAGAGGGGAAGGGCGCGGGGCCCCCAGAGCAGGACCCCAGAAAGGGATCCTGCCCGTGCCGCGGCCGCCTCGATTCAGCAGGCAGCGGCAGCCCGGCCTCCGCGCGCTCAGGGGAACATTCGCTTTGTGTGGTGGGCGAGGGACAGCCCTTCCTCAGGGGGGCACTGAGAGGGGGAAGACACCGGAAGCTGGACCCAGGAAGGGGATCCTACCGGGCCCGCGGCCGCCTGGCTCCGACTGGCCTGGCGGCTGCAGCCCTGCCTCCTATCGCTCAGTCAGACCTTGGCTTTGTGTGGTGGCTGAGGGACGGCCCCCCTCAGGTGGTCACTGAGAGGGGGAGAGCGCATTTCTGCCTGGACCAGAACCCCAGAAGGGATCTGGCCCGACACGCAGCCGCCTCGCTTCTGTGGGCGGCTGCAGCCAGACCAACGCTCGCTCAGCTGGGCCTTCACTTTGCGTGGTGGGCGAGAGACAGCCCCACCTCAGGTGGGCACTGAGAGGGGGAGGGCGCGGGACACAGGCAGCAGGACCCCAGAAGGGGATCTGGCCCAGCCCTCTGCCGCCTTGCTTCGCTGGGCCGTTGCAGTTGCAGCCCAGCCTGTGTGCTTTTAGCTACAGGCAAGCGCGCGGGTGGGTGAGGGGGATCGGCCACCTCTTTCACTCTTACCCCAATTATTAGTCCCTAGAAGGAAAATGAAGTAATAATCCATTGGACCAACAGAATTGGTGAGGGACCAAGCAAAATATGCACAAATACGAGTGGACCATGAGATAAAGAACTGTTATAAAGACAAGATATATTGGACTGGGGAAATAATCATGGACATCACCTATCACAGAATCACACCTAAGGCCATACAGTAAGTGGATGGGTCAAAAGATAAGGAGGGATACACAGCTCAAGAAAGCAAGGTGCCCCTCCCCAATCAATGGGAGAGGAAGGTCACAGAGATGGGGCTGCAGGCCCACACAAAGCTACAATGAAGGAGAGGAAATGAGCTGCAAAGCTTTTTGGCAGAGACCCTCCACAACGCATATCTTCTACATTGAACGGAATGAATTGAAGACCATCAACAAGAGAAAACACCAATAGATTTCACAGAGAATGAACGGCTACCCAGTACAGAGATAAGACTGAACATCTACCAACAAGGCTTGCTATATTCTAGGATCACAGTCCCTCACCAAAGAAAAGAACATTAACATAGACTATGAAGTGACTAAAGGACTTAACATAGACCAAAAACAACAAGGAGAAGGGTCAGAGTGAACAGAGGGGGTCGTCAGCGGTGGGTGGGGGAGAGGCCTTCCAATAATCATTTGCTCTTACTGTAAAATCTAAAGTATGAATAAAAAATTAAAATTAAAAAAAAGAGTCATTCCAAATCTTTATGGAGCTATTTGATGTCTACTCACAATGCTTATTCAGTGCTTGACCTTGTATAATAACTATTTTAAAATGACATTTTGTGGCTTTAGATTTAGCTTTACAAGTCTGTTATCTGGAATATCAAGTTATGATAGACTTCTCAACCTATGCTGCTACATTGTAGTGAATGTCAACAATGCTTTCTTACTATTTGGTTTTGTGGTTTACAATATTTAAATTCAGTTTGGCTTTAAAGAGAGTGTGTGTATGCACACATGTGTGCATATGTGCTATGTGTGAATCGGTGTGTGTCTTTGTATGTGTAATGACAGTGGTATAACTTTATTTTAGGAACATTCTATAAATGATTAACTGATAATGTATCAAAGTAATTTTAAAGTGATTATTAAAAATGTAGGCTTTATTACAATAATTATCGTACCAAGGAAACTTAATATTGTCATTAATTATAATAAGAATAAGTAAATTAACAACTGAGTTCTCCCTACTCATTTGTTATTCAGGGACAAGATTGAGAAAGAAGGGTATTGAAAACAAAATTTATGTATGGGTGGTGATTACTGGAAAGCATATCTGATTGAAGAAAATTTAAAAGATAATTACCTAACAAAGTAACCTTCCATATTTTACAGTCTGTAACATAAATCTGATTAACAATCTTCTTTCTCTAGGCACTTATTGATGAAACAAGTCAACAGCCCACTAAGATTAAATGCATCTTGGCCCATCTGGACAGTAATTGGTAAAGTGGGTTATCATGAGATAAAACTGAGGAAGCAAAAAGCCTCCAGCCTTTATATTAAAAGTTTTAATAATGGAATATTGTGTGGTATTTATTCCAATTAAACTACTATTGAACAAAACTGTCCTGTGTGATTATGACCTGATTATGGTATTACTGTTGCCTCGTGAGGATGTATTTTATATCTACATGGCAATGTGAGAGAAAAATCTGCAAATTGATCAGTAAACTTATGACTCATAACTAACAAGTATATATTTAACTTATAGTAATTATAAGAATACTGTACAACCCAGTTATCCCACTCCTACGAATTTATGCATAAAATACAAAATCTATTTCTAAAGGATAGTTGCACCTCTATGCTTAGTGCAGCACTATAAACATCTAAGATATGGAACCAAACTAAATGGCTCAAAATGCATGAATGGATCAAGAAGATATGCTCTATATACACAATGGGCTACTACTCATTCATCAAAAAGGTAAACATGCTGCTTGCAGCAACATATGTGGAGATAGAAGGGTTTCTGCTCAGCACAATAAATCAGAAGGAAAAGGATAAATATCAGATGGTTTCACTTCTATGTGGAATATAGAAAAAAACAAAGGATCAGACAAAGCAAACCTTGAAAGTTGACAATAGATCTGAGGCATCCAAAAGAGAGGGGTGAAAACAGTAGGTACGGCAAGGAAGAGCACAGGAGGAGAATATGGTGCTGGGCGATGGTGTTTTGGAAGAACTACAATGACCCCATCTGAAGGGAGAAATATATTGCCCAAAAGTTACTGATGTAAGAAAAAAAAGTACATTAAAAAATTAAAGTGAAAAAGAATCTCAAAATGTAAATACAAAAAGAAAAGAAAAAAGACAATGTTATGACAATCTTCAAGACTCTGGGTTCAACTGTCTGCTTACCAGGTACCTGTTACTGACAGGAAAATTGCTAGAATCAGAAGCAGCCCAGAATGAGGAACCTACCCAGCCTCACTATCCAAGCCCATTTTCATGCCAGGTGTAGAATCAGTGTAATGTGACCGCAACCCATCTGCCCTATAAGGGGTTACCAGCTGTTTGGTGTCTGCATAGCCATCAGCTCCAAATGATCAGGAACCCTCCAAAACCCACTCTCTCCTGACTTTGGGGGCTCAGCCTTTCAGGAGCTTTCCCACTGAGCCCACCTGAGTAAATGAACAAAACTTCTTCTCTCCACCTCTCTGAGACATTGGTTGCCACACCATTACCATGCAGAATACACACACAGCATGAAGTGCCAGGATGTGAAACCGCAGAGGGAAACAGAATTACCAAGTGTAAGTGAACAGGAAGAGACGCCCCCACAGGAGACCTGGAACAGTCAGCACTGTAAATTTTGAAACTTTGCAAAAAAAAAAAAAAAAAAAAAAGCCTTCACAAATGTCACTCTCTGAGAGCACATGGATGGACTTTTCTTTCTAGATTGAGTAAATTCATAGTAGGAAAGTGAAGCTCTAGCCGAGAAAGTTCTCTAGGTTCATAGTTGTGGAAATTCGATGCAGATCAAACCCAGCTTTTTCCCCATCTACTCTCCTGTGCTCAGAAACTGCTGAGTTTCTGTTGTATCTTCTAGCAACACTAGTACGGGTTTCTAGACATGTGATTTTTCTGCAATGATTGCCACCAGCCGGGACCTGACTTGCCTCCTACACTTGGCAGGGATGTGGCTAGGGCTGTGGATAACGGATAGGTCCCACTGTTCCCTGAACATTCTGCTAAGTGAGCCACACTGGAGACCCAGCAGTAGCTAATCAGAACTTCTGATGTCCTGAGGTATTGAAACCACCCAAGCTTAGGATGAAGTTGTAACAATTTCCAACTTGGCTGCTTCTGTTTCGGAGAACTCTAACCAAGTTTGCTGTTACGCAAGAAAAAAAAAATCAGGCTCTCTCTCTGGGCTCGCTGGGGTTCACTTGTGCGCATGCTCACTCATGCCTTCTCTGCCCCTTAATCCCCTCTCTCCTAGGCCCAGGTGTGCACACTTACACGTGCGTGCACACCCTCTGGGCCACAATCATGGGGATGGTGCTGGGTTTACAGACTAATGGAGAAAAAACCCTGAAACTCACTTGTCTCACCAAAACATTATGAAATTCAACAGCATTGAAAAGACCCAGGGAGGTGTAGATCTTGACAGCTTATTTACTAGTTCAATAAATAGGTCATCACCCTCTCCTGTGTGCAGCCTCCTTGTCACACCTTTCATCCCTCAACCCACAGAGAAATATTTACTTAGTTCTTAAATATACTTTTACCACCTCATTATGTATGAAGGTACTATTCTTTTTTTTTCTTTTCCTGAGATTAGGTCTCCCTATTTTGCCCAGGGAATCGCAGACTCAGGCTCACATTGCCCGGGTTACCACAGACTCAAGCAATCCTCAGCCTCAGCTTCCCAGGTAGCTGGGATTACAGGCGCATGCCACCACGCCCAGCTATTTTTTGAGACAAGGTCTCACTATGTTGCCCCAGGCGGGTCTCGAACCCGCAGGCTCAAGCAATTCCTAGTCTCAGCCTCGCTTCCTGGGCTGCAATTAAAGGCACATGCCATCACGCTTGGTCAAAGGTACTATTCTACCTTTACACGAACTTAAAGGAAATTAAAGGAAATTATAACTTAAAGGAAATTAAAGTGCTTTGGGGGCCCTGAGAGGAGTAGAGAGTCATTATGTCTGTGAGAATCGTACATGGTGCAGCTGTCACTATTTGCATCATGGAGTAAATGCCCAGGCCCAGCTCACTGAAGGTTTGGCTTCGCTGAAACCAGCTGCATTCACCGAGCTACACGGCTGCTCTGACTCAGAGTCAACAATGCAGTTGAAATTGGATGTGGTCTCTCCACTCGGGCATAGAATTCCACACTCATACTTCCAGCTGATACTCCCCTTGATGAGTCTTGTTATATTTGTTTTGACTCTTGGGCTCTTGCCAACAGCTATCTTGTCTGCCTCTGGGTGAACTGCACACTGGCAAATGTAAGACGCTCCTCCTTGAGACCGCAAACTATGGGGTCAAATTGTTCTACTAAATGAGCCATCTCTGAGTCACTCCTCCGCATGCCCATGTGAAGAGCTCATTCTCACTGAGTCCACATCGCCATGTGCAGGCATTGCGGCCGAGACCCATCATCACACTGAAAAGGCAACACCCTCCCCCGGCCATGGCCTGTTCAACTGGGGTCCATCGTATCAGTACACCACGAGGTTTTGTCTGCTTCCTATTTGACAGACATTTGGGTGATTTTCAACTTTGGCTCATATCATTATGAGCAGCTTCAGGATTCAGTGTCTGAGTTTTCATTTCATGTGGGAAGCAATGGGACAGTCATATCTCAGTAATTAGAAATATATTAAATCACATCTTCCCATCTTCATTAGTTTTAGTGGCCAAATTGTTAGTTATATTTATTTAATGTTATATTTATTTAATTTTATTTATTTATTCATTTATTTATTTATTCAGCTTTGGAGACTAGGTCTCAATATGTTGTCTAGGGAACCGAAGACTCACTTTGCCCGGGGTCCCACGGACTCAAGCAGTCCCTAGCCTCAGCCTCCCAGGTAGCTGGAGTTACAGGCATGTGCCACCACACCCAGCGATTTTTTAAGAGTAGGCTTTGCTATGTTGCCCCAGGTGGGTCTCGAACCCGCCGACTCAAGCAATTCCTAGTCCTGGCCTCACTCCATAGGCTGAGATTAAAGGCGTGCGTCACCGCGCCCAGCCTATTTATTATTTTTAAATGTACTTATTTAATAGATTCTTATAAAATCTTAGTGTGACTAGACACTATTCCAAATACTTTTACATATCGACTTATGTAATAATCCTGACAATCCACCAATGGCATTATTATCACTATTCACGGTGCAAGTGAAGAATTGCAGGCACAGGAAACTGACTTATTACAGGGTTTGGTGGCACTAAGCAGAGTCAACACTGTGACCCTTTTAGGCTGACTCCAAAGACAAAGCTGCCTCTTTGGCAGTGTTCATGTTGGAGCCAAGAATACCCACAGCGCAGCTGCAGATAACCTGAGGTTAAACAACCAGGTCCAGTAAACAGGCTGCAAGTGCCCTTTGTAGGGAACCAGGGGCCAAAGGATGGGAAAATATCAAATGTGTTCATCTGAATGACAATCTGCTAGCAAGGCCATTAAACACCACAAGTCAAAAAGAGTTACAATTTAAATACCCACTGACCTGAATTACTTCTCAGGAGTGTTACCACACTTATTTAGTGAGGGATCTTTTGTTTTCTCCACTTCTGAGTTACCAGCTTCATGTGATAAATATATGAAGTGATGAAAAGCTCGTTATCTTGCCAGCCTCTCCTCCCTCCCTTCTCCCCTCCCCCCCAGTCTTCTTGTGGAACTTGCCTTCCTTGACCATTTATGACACACATGCCTTGATTTCATGGGGTTCATTGTCATACACATTCATCTTTGTCTTTGCAAATCATTTGTGAAGTCCACCATTGCTTTGGATGGTATTCCCGTTCACACCAGGTGGGGGAGTTCCGAATGGTTTGCATATCAAGTGAGAAAGACAAGAAAAAAACTGAAAATACTAAAAAATTAAAAATTAAAAAAAAATTAATTATGCTGAATGAACACTGTAGATCCAAAAATGGCTTTTTGTGGTTTTGGGTCAATTTAGCATGCAGGGCACTAGACAAAGAAATGCATAACTGCATAGAGAAATACATCATTGCAAGAGAAATGTGTAAATGCACAATTGAGAGAAAACCTGCTCTTAGAAACTGAGCATCTTATTTGCATCAAATCCAGACTGAGTCAGCTGAGGTTGAGCTTAAAACCATGATAGCAAGGACCTTATCGGTCTTGCCTGTGGGTTGTATCCTGGTACCCATCAGATCCTAGAGTACACTCTATCCCCAAGAAATACGTGTTGGATCAAGGACCAGGTCTTTACTGGAAAAGCCGAGTAGTGGGTTGGAGTAATATAGCAGTGTTAATTTGGAATTTGAACTATTGCTGGAGGGTAAGCTAGCTTATTAACTGAGGGGCCCAAAAATTGAAGGATTGCCTATAAAATTAAACTAAAATACAGAGCAAAATCAGACATCTTTCCAAGTGATAGAACTATTCTCTTTTTATAGGCAAGAGAACAAGTTCATAGGAATTAAGAGCCAATGTTTCTGCTCTGTGTGTATGCAAAACTGTTGAGTCCCTTTGTCAAGGAGCCTTAAAAAAAATAAATGAAAACATTCAAAATATTTGTGATGAATGTGTAGCTTCAGAAAATATCAATAGCTTTAGTATCTTGAAGCAAAAATATGCTGTTTACTTTGTGTCTAACATTGGTGATGAGTTCTGGTTGTAAAAATGGGCATATTTTCTATCACCAGAGAGAATATTCTATCGCCACAGAGTGATTTCTCTACTTAAGCATATGTCTAGAGTTGGCAGAGAATAGATAAAGTATCACTGTAAGTAGGGAATTTAGGGAGAGAAGCAAAGAACAACATTTTAGTTCCTGTCATGTAACTTATTCTAATTTGGATAATGAGATGGTAGAAATCCTTATATGCACTAATGTTTGCTAAGCACTCACCAGGCAGCATAAAGTACTAAGCATATCACACTTAAACTCCCTAAAAGTGAGGAAGGTTCTTTTATTACGGGTTCATGACTGAGGATAAAAAATATAGTTGAAAGAAAAGCATGCAAAAATGGTACCTCTGATGTCAAAGAAAATAATCTTAGGATCCTGGCCTCATTGTTGTTAGTTCATTGGCCACATCCCAGTGTAACTGATACGTTTTATCTCTGCAGAAATGATAATTATCAATTGTGGATAGTGTGTATGTAAGAATGGCATGCTGGGAGTGCTTGAAAGTTCACTGTAACATCCCTTCAAATATGACTTGAGTCTTCAAAATAATGCCACAGTGAAGGACTGCCCTTTACTCTTTTAAATATTTAGCATGCTGAAATCAGATGGTTATTCATATTCCAACTCACCAGAGATTACAGGGGGACCCATTCGTTTCATTTAGCCTGGTGAAGTGCAAAAGTATTCAGCTAAAGAATAGTTAAAACCCAAACAAGTCACAAACCGTATAGGGTAGAATATGAGGACATTGTACCAGACAAAATGTATATTTCAGCACAAGCTCTATTAGCCACAATCACAACAAAAAAAGCTTGTGTTGGAATCCCAGTACCTCAGTACCAAGAGTATAATCTTGAGTGAATTACTTAGTTTCTTCATATCTCATCTGTTGTATAGAAGGGAGACTGATAACCTACTTCATCATTTCTTTATGAGGACTGACTCCAGAAAATAATGCTAAATTCAATTAGTAATTCCCTTTTGCATTTCAACTTAAAGTAGAAACATTTCTGTTGTCATTTCAAATTTCTCTGTGTTATAAATATGGAAGCCTTCAGTATATTTTAACCATCTAACAAGCTTCACGTGCTTTTATTTTTTTCTCAGGAAATTTCACAAAAATAGTTTAAAAATAAGCGTTTCATTTTCATTGTGTTTTAAATGCAACAATGACCTATTGTCATACCCATAACAACTGACAAGATTTTCCCCCTTTCACCACCAATGCCCACCACCATTGACCTTAGGATTTTTGAGGAAATGGCCTTTCTCAGTTTGCATTGACTGTGTACAGATCTCCCCTACCACTGTGATATGAGGCTGGCAGGAGGACTGTCCTCAACTGAACAGTAGCAACCTGACAGCTAGAAATGTAAACCTCTAGCTTTTTATCCAAATATGAGATATTAAAACAATCAATAGACAGCCTTTAGATTTCTACCAGAGGATAAAGGATTATCTTTTTCTTTTTTAAAGAAAATGTTAAAGGAAATGTTCATTTCAGTGGAATTACTATATTTCCTCCACATAAAAATATTTATGCAAAGATTTTTCTAGTGGAAAACACTAAAACAGGCAACTTTTATTATGTCCCACTGACATTTTCAATTGACTAACAGATCAATACTGTGGCTAAAACAAAACAGATTAGCACTATAATCTCTGGTAATGAGATTCTCTCTTCTAGGAGAATGTAAAGGCTAGTCTGATGGCATTCAAAAGGCATTTTCATAATCAGCATCTGAAAGACTGGAAGCTAAGTCTGGGCAATATAACCATGAGAAAGTTGCCAGTTTATGTAATAACCAGGGATTTTAAGAAGGATGAATAACAGATTAATAGGAAGAGGGGGAAAGGGGATGAAGAAAGGGGGGGGGCAGAAATAGGGAAAGGAAAGGGGTAAGGGAGGGGGATTACAGTTTTCCTGACACCTATGTGGTGAGAGGAGAGAGGCAGTACCTGAGGAAGCCAAGGATCTTTCTTCCTTTGATGATTACCTCAAGGATCACTTCCTTATACTGATATTCATGTCCCACTGCATTTTTTTAATGAGATGCAGACTGAAAGTGAGACTTAATAACCTTTAGTTGTTATTCTTTTTTTGGACCCTATTTTGAAAACTGAACTTTTAAAATATTTCTCTTCTTTTTTATTGAGGTAACGTGAGTTTATAACACTCTAGGCAATTTAGAGGAGTAGGTTCACACCTCTTCAGATGTGTGTTAGCATCTCTTACCTCTACAGCCTCTACAGGGCAGCCATAGTCATTCACCACAGTCCATTGGGAAAACAGTCTAGAGGTTTCTCAAAGATTAAAAACCAATATGCCATATGATCCAGCAATTCTACTCTGAAGTATCTACCCAGAGATCAAAAACATTCACTCAAAGGGATGCATGCATTTGTATTGCACTATTTAACCATATTTCTTTACAAACACCCCAGAAAATAATGCTAAATTCCGTTGGTAATTCCCTTTCAAATTAAAGAATTATAGAAGACAATCTAAGTGCCATTAACAGCTATATGAATGAAGTATATATGGTTTTTACACCATGAAATATTATTTTGCTATAAAGATGAAAAAGATGAAATCTTGCCCTTTGAACAGCATGGATAGAACAGGAGGGGAATATGCTAAGGTCACAAGGAGAAAGACAAATACCAGATGAACATGCAATATGTGTTTTTCTTTTTCCCTTGAGGTAACATGGTTTTACAACATCATAAATGATTTAGGGGAATAAGGTTCACACCTCCTGAATATACATCCAATGTCTTTAATTGAATGACTATGGTAAGGTAAATGGGTTAAAATCAGACTTGCTTTCACTTTTCACACTGGATAGCCCATACACTGGAATAAACAAGAGAAGGGTCTTGCATTTGCAACTGTGAACCTGTTGTGTGACTAGTGCTGGGAGGAGAGTAGCTGCTGTTCCACCTCTCTCAGGGATAGAGTCTCTTTCTTGCCTGCCTGCCTGCCTGCCTGCCTGCCTGCCTGCCTGCCTCTGTATATGTGTTCCCTGTCTCAGCATAAAGGCACCTCTGATATA
>PVHY01021396.1:0-23988 GCA_004024945.1 Uropsilus gracilis
CGAGGGGATTGGATTGGAGAGGAAGGCCTGCAGCAAGAAAACATGGACAGATCACAAACGAATATAACCTGGCCACCAAACACAATCTTAAAACTGAAAATCTAACATCAAGGGGTGCCGGGACCCAACAACGCAATTCCTCACCCAGAGAAAAGACACTAACATTAGGAAAGAGACTAAGGGACTCAGCACAGCTAATAAATAACAAAGAGTGGGGCGTGAGAGAATGGAGGGAGCACCGGAGGGAGGAGGGAGGGGGGAAAATCATATAACAGAGTGGTTGTAACCCAAAGAACAAAATAAAACTACAATAATAATAATTTAAAAAAAACAAAAAATAGTAATATAGCATAAAAAATTAAAAGAAGGCATACATGTATTATATGATGAAATTATTAAAATTAAATGAGGATTTCCATCCTAATTATGCTTCAGTAGCTTGCAACAGATTGATGCTCCCACAAAATTGACTATGAGAGCCAGTTAAAGTATAAAACGCCATCTGTTTGGAGACTGCAGAGAACTGTTGAGACAAAAAGGACTTTGGGGGCCAAGATTCTGGAGAAAGAGAACTGTAGATTGGGGAACAGACATTCTATCAACTCTTGACACCAATCCAAGCAAAAAGGGAGTCATTGCTTACAGCTAGCAGAAATTCCAGCAATCTCACAGTGCTGGGGAGGAAATTAGAGCTTGGGTCTGACAAAGAGCTACAAGAGTCCAGTGAGAGAAGCTGATTCTTCTCAGTGAGTCTGGTGCTGTCAGTTTACCACCAAGTTCTTAAACGGGGCAGCAAAGGGATATAAGACACTGAGAAGGAAGACAAAGGGCAAAACAGAACATTCTGCACTTTCATGACACTGAGAAAATAAAAATTTTAATTTAAGATGACCAGAGGAGAGAGGGCCAATAAACACATTGGAACTCTATTAGAAACCCTCATGCACACTGCTGGAGGTAGCTGGGTCAGGCTGGAGGCCTCCATGTAGCCCAGAGCTCCCACCCTTCCACCCTTAAGCAGCGGGGAACAAAGGTGGAGAAGACCCTGGGGTAAGCTCCCCAAGTCTGGAAAGCCCACGAGGGGGGACAGATGGGGCTGTAGCCCCATCTACCAGCAGATGGTTGTTGCACAGGGCAGCCATCCGTGGCCCAGATCAGTCAAGACATTTGCTCCCAGGCCCCAACCCAAGGAGGGATTGGGATGGCACCTGGATGTACATCTGAGCCCCACCCCCATGGAGGGAGGTACTGGCAAGTGGGGGATGGGAGGGTGGCAGGGAGGTGTGGTCCCCCCATTTCATCACTCTCCAGCTAATCTTCAGGAGGAACAAGAACATATATAACACAAACCCCATCATACAATGGATGAGAGCCAGGTAAAAACTCCAGCCTTCAAGCCTGAGCTGAACACAGCAGATGGACAATCAAAAGAACCATTCCAGGTGAGACAGGAGAAACATCTATAGAAACAAGATATCATGAAGCGCACGTATGTACAGTCAGGTCTGGAAGACCCAAGACCTCGTTTTGGAGATGCCTTCTGGGAGAGCAAGGCGCCCCTCCCCACTTTATGTGAGAGGAAAGGAAAGTCAAAGACTGGGGGCATCGGCCCCACAGCAAAGCTGCAAACCGAGGCAGAGGAGATCATCTACAATGGCCAATCACAATTGCCTGTGTCCAGAGAAACTTCTTCATCGGCAATGGCAGGGGGTGAGACCCCTTAAATCTGATGCCAGAACCATAAGGTAAAGCAGCAAGACAACAGAGATGGGGTTGGAGAAGACAGCCTCCAACGAGAAAGCATGAATAGAACACAAATAAATACAGATTGGCTGCCCAATGCAAACTTAAGTCTGAAAACCTACCATCAAGGCTCGCCTGGTTCTGAGAACATAGTCCTTCACCCAGTGAAAGAACACTAGCACAGGGAAGAGACTAATGAACTTAATACAGACTAGTAAACAACAGAGAGTGGGGTATGAGAGAATGGTGGGGGCACCTGAGGAAGGGAGATATCCCAAAAACCATTTACTGAGGTTGTGATTTAAAGAATGAAAAAATAAAAAAAACCCGCCATGCACCTCACCCTAGAAGAAGAGAGGATTAAGGACAGACTTGTGCAAAAAATAAAGTGCACCCTGTCCCTGAATTAGCTAGTCAATCTTTAGTAAATTCAGGCAACTATTGCCTCACTACCTGCTTATGAGAGAAGCTGAAACTTTTCATAGAAAGAAAACATTCGGTAATTTGACATGAAACATATAGCACTTATCAAGAAATGAGAAAGCCTTCTAAGAAACTAGATCAAGAGTGAAAACTGACAGTGGAGGCAGATTCACAGATGAGGAAGTTATTGGAGCTATCAGAGAGGGACTTTAAAATGTTAATGAATAGCATGTTCAAAAAAAGCTTGTTTCATAGGTGAACTAGAATATATAAACAAGAATCAGATAGAAATAATAGAATTAAAATTAACACTACCCTAAAATCCCAGAATTCTACACTATTCTACTTTAAATATATATGCTCTAAATATATACTCTAAATCTACTCTAAATGTATATCCATCAACAATATGTTTAAGAATGTTTTTAGAAAGTTTGATTCATAATAGCCCCCAAATAGAAACTAACCAAGTAGTATTTGGTCCATTAATCACCAAATAAAAAGGCAAGCTATGGTATAGCCATAAAATGGAACAGTACTCAGCTATAAAGTAGGAAGAATTATTGATACACCCAATACTGATTTCTTTCTTCTCCCAAGCCTATCCCTTTACCATTCCAGCTCAGAAAAAAACTGTTGTGATCAACCCTGGCTATTCTGTCACAATACAATCGAACAAAAAATGAAATTGACTCTGTTTTTCAAAACATGCTTTTTTCAAAGTATCAATTTCTTCCTGATTATGAATTTTCTAATTAATGCCAGAGTTCTACTGCCATCATACCACTCATGAACCATCACTATATTCCCTTATGTTTATTTCTCCCCTGTTTTAATCTTCAGTGTCCCTCTTTTGCTATATGCTTCACCATTTGTTGAGACTTGACTTTCTCTATTGTATATTCTTGTCTGTCTCCTCTGTCATAAATTAACTGTCCACATGAGTGTGGGTTATATTTCTATTCAATTACACTGGTCTGTGTGTCTATTTTTATTCTAATATCATATATATTTGTGACTATTGTGTTGTAGTATAGCTTGATACTTCCATTCCTCCTCTTCTTTTATTTTTTTTTCTGATCTGGATTGCTTTAGCTACTAGGGGTCATTTATACAGGAAAAAAAAAACTTTAAATTATCTATTTTAAAAGCCAGTAAAGTGAGGTCTTCTACCATTCTATAATTTATTATTTTCAAGACTGAATTGTGATTGTTTCTGTCAATTTGTACTTTGAAATGGACCCTTTATATTTATAGACAGCTTGCTTAGAAAGAGATAACTTGTCTCCTAGTGTTCATCAAAAACGTGTAAGTTCTGATTTTGACTGTCCTTCCCTGTGTCTGGTACCAAAACTACAATTTTTCTTGAAAATGTGGTTCCATTTCCACCTTATTTCTAATTGTGAAGTGTGATGCCATGGATGGCCATAAGGGGGTGCAGGGAAATGCACTATTTCTCTTCTCTCTTTTTTTAAAACTACACTGTTTATTTCAGGCTTAGAACGAATAAATAAAAGAAAATTAGGATACAACAAGATATCAGTATGCAAATTAGTATACAACAAAATATCAATATAACAAATATTACAAGTTTTAAAACTTTGAGACAACTTGAAATTTGGATTCAATAATAAAACTAACAAATGGGGGTGTCTCCAATATCCTAGTTAGGAGATTAAAAAAAAAATAATTAAAAAAAATTTTCGTGGGAAGAAAGCAAGTTACATAGATAGGTATACATATTACAATACCATAATTATGAAATTATAACCACACAAAATAATATATTATTTACTGATGTGTGATTTTAGAGTTTCAAATACCACTGGCATGGCAAATATCAAATCCAGTGTACTAATTATTATTTCTGGGAAAGTATAATGGAGAATAGGATAGAAGAGATATCCACAGAGAGTGTCAATTATCTCTGTGATGGTTGTTCTTTTTTTTAATTTAGATTTAAAAATTTTTCATATATATGTGTATTTATATTTATATTACATTATTGTATTATTGTGTACCCCGGGGCTTTCCCACTTCACTAACATCTGTTAACTATCCTGATCTTTTGTGCTCTTTACCTCCCCCGCCTTCTTTCCTCTCCTCTTTCTCCATTGTTCAGTCCCATTGGTTGTTTTTATTTTTTTCTTATTTGTTTGTTTTTCCCTATATCCATCATATAAGTGAGACCATCCTGTATTTCTCTTTTTCTTTTTGACTTATTTCTGCTCATATGAGTCTTTCTAGTTCTATCCAGGTTGCTGCAAATGACATGTGTTTGTCCTCCTTGATGGATGTGTAGTATTCCATTGTGTATATGTACCACATTTTTTTTAGCCAATCGTCTGTTTTGGGGCATTTGGTTTGTTTCCAATTCTTAGCAATTGTAAACAGAGCTACATTAAACATGTGCGTACAGGTGTCCTTTTGAATTAGTGTTTTCATGTCCTCTGGGTAGATTCCCAGTAGTGGGATTGCTGGGTCAAATGGTAAGTCCACTTTCAATTGTTTGAGGGTCCTCCACACAGTCTTCCATAGTGGCTGGACCAGTTTGTACTCCCACCAGCAGTGTAAGAGAGTTTCTTTTTCTCCACATTCACGCCAACACTTCTTGTTGTCTGTTTTATTTATATGGGCCATTCTTACTGGTGTAAGATGGTACCTCACAGTGTGGTTTTAATTTGCATTTCCCTGATTATTAGTGATGTGGAGCATTTTTTAATATGCCTATTAGCCATCTGTATCTCTTCTTTGGTGAAGTGTCTTTTTAGTTCTTCTCCCCATTTTTTGATTGGGTTTTTTGCTTTGTTTTTGTTGAGCTGTAGGAGCTCTTTGTGGATCTTTGTTATCAGACCCTTGTCGCTTGTCTGCAGGGCAAAAATTTTTTCCCAGTCAGTTGGATTTCTTTTTGTTTTGTTTATTGTCTCTTTTGCTGAACAGAAACTTTTAGTTTGATATAGTTCCAGCTGTTTATGTTTTCCTTCATTTTTTTGCTGACCATAGTTGTTTCCCAAAATGGAGGTGAAATTCTGAGGTGAAATTCATGAAGGGTTTTGCCCAGGTTAAATTGGTTTGTATTTTATGGTTGCAGGTCTCACTTCCAGGTCCTTTATCCATTTTGAGTTAATTTTTGTACAGAGTGTGAGGGTGTTGTCCTGTTCCATTTTTTTGCATATTTTGATCCAGTTTTCCTAGCACGATTTACTGAAGAGGCTGTCCTTGTTCCAGAGTATGTTTTTTGCCCTTTTGTCAAAGATTAGTTGACCATATATATGTGTGGTTTTTATTTCTGGGTATTAGATTCTGATCCATTGATTTGTTTGTCTGCTTTTGTACCAGTACCATGCTGTTTTAAGTATTATGGCTTTATAGTATAGTTTGAAGTCTGGAATAGTAATACCTCCATTCTTTCTTCTGTTTTTCAAAAGGGTTTAGGCTATTCAGGGTCTTTTGTTGTTCCATATGAATTTCAGTAATTTTTGTTCTATATCTTTAAAATATGTCATTGGGATCTTTATTGGAATTGCATTGAACCTGTAGATTGCCTTTGGTAGTATGGACATTTTGATAATGTTGATTTTTCTGATCCATGAACAGGGAATGTCTTTCCATTTTTTAACATCATCTTCTATTTCTTTTAAGAATGTTTTATAGGTTTTTTGTCTAGGTGCCATACATCTTTTGTTAGGTTTATGCCTAAGTATTTGATTTTCTTTGGTGCAATGGTCAATGGTGTTTTTTTTTAAATTTTTTCTTCTGATTGATTCTTTGCATATATGAATGCTGTCGATTTTTGTGTTGATTTTGTATCCAGCTACTTTACTGAATTGGTTTGTTATTTCAATCAGCTTTTCTGTCGATTTTTCTGGGTTCTCTACATAGAGTATCATATCATCCATGTGTAATTATAGCTTTATTTCTTCTTTCCCTATTTGGATTCCTTTTATGCCTTTCTCTTGCCTTATTGCCCTGGCTAAGACTTCCAGACTATGTTGAAAAGGAGTGGAGAGAGTGGGCATCCTTGCCTGGTTCCAGACCTTAATTGGAATGGTTTCAGTTTTTCCCCACTGAGGATGATATTTGATGTGGGTCTGTCATATATAGCTTTTATTATGTTGAGGTATGTTCCTTTTATACCAATTTTTTCTAGGACTTTCATCATGAAAGGATGCTGAACTTTATTGAATGCTTTTTCCACATCTATTGATATGATCATATGGTTTTTGTTTTTCTCTTTGTTGATGTGATGGGTTATGTTGATTGATTTTCAGATGTTGAACCATCCCTGTGCTCCTGGAATGAATCTCACTTGGTCATGTTGGATAATCCTTTTTATGCAATGTTGCATTTGGTTTGCCAGGATTTTGCTTAGAATTTTTGCATCTGTGCTTATTAGGGAGATTGGTCTATAGTTCTCTTTGCACTATCTTTATTTGGTTTTGCAATTAGTGTAATGTTTGCTTCATAGAAGGTATTTGGTAGCTTTCCTTCTTTCTCAATTTTTTGAAAGAGTTTTAACAGTACTGGTGTTAATTCCTCTTTGAAAGTTTGGTAGAATTCATTTGTGAAACCATCTGGATCTGGGCTCTTGTTTTTAGAAAGAGTTCTGATGACTGCTTCAATTTTACTGCTTGTGATTGACCTGTTTAAGTTTTCTATTTCTTCTTTGTTCAATTTTTCATGACTGTATTGTTCTAGGAATTTTTCCATCTCTTCCAGGTTGCTGTATTTGTTTGCGTATAAATGTTCATAGTAGTCTCTAATTATCTTTTGGATTTCGGCTGGGTCTGTTGTAGTATCTCCCTTTTCATTTATGATCCTGTTTATTTGAGTTTTCTCTCTTTTCTTTGTAAGCCTTGAAAGGGGTTTATCAATTTTATTTATTTATTCAAAGAACCAGCTTTTGTTTTGTTTATCTTCTCAATGGTCTTTTTGGTTTCTATTTCATTAATCTCTGCTTTTATTTTTGCTATTTCTTGTCTTCTGCTGGGCTTTGGATTTTTTGTTGCTCTTTTTCTAGGTCTTCAAGTTGGGAGATTAGAGTTTTTATTTGAGCTGTTTTAATTCTTTTTATTTGGGCCTGTATTGCTATGAGCTTTCCTCTTTTTTTTTCTTTTTTTTCTTTTCTTTTTTTTTTTTAGATTAGGTCTCGCTATTTTTGCCTGTGGAACTGCAGGCTCTCGTTGCCCAGGGTACCACAGACTCAAGCAATCCCCAGCCTTAGCTTCCCAGGTAGCTGGGATTACAGGCATGTGCCACCACGCCCAGCTATATTTTTTTGGAACTAGGTCTCACTATGGGCCGCAGGCAGGACTTGAAACACGATCCCTAGCCCCAGCCGCTTCATAGGCTGAAGCTTACAAGCACAAGCCACTGTGCCCAGCCTGAACTTTCTTCTTAATACTGCTTCTGCTGCATCCCACACATTTTGAACATTGTGTCATCATTGTCATTTGCCTCCATGTAGGTTTTAATTTCTTCTTTGATTTCCTTTTTTACCCAGTGATCTTCCAGAAGCCTGTTGTTCAGTCTCCATGTAGTGTTTACTCTCCTTATTTTCTTTTCATTGTTGATTTCTAATCTGATGTCTGGGTGGGGGAAAGGTTGGGTGGGTTCCATCAGGAACCTGGCTGAAGGGGATGGCTCCCTGGATCTGCGGTGGAGGTGGCTCAGGGAAGAGTCCCTCCCAGAGGCCTGGTGCTGGTGCCAGTGACTTCCGGCGTCTCCAAAATGCACTATTTCTTCACAATTTTTATGAAAACTTACCAATCCACTCTGCATGCATTTTTTTGTACAGACTACCAAACGTTTCAACAAGAAACCTATTCACTAATTGTCTCATTGACTCTTACCAATCCATATGTTCCCAGAGATGAATGTCTTAGCATAGGGCAAATGGTTACAAAGTCCTTGGGCCTGAGAGGAAGGGCCATGGCAAGATGAAGGGCATATGCTTGTCTCTGCATCAGTTCTGGAGAGAAGTAAGAACATGAATAATTTCTCAACAGTGTTTACTAATATTACCAAACTAACAAACTAATTCACTTTCTCAATTTCAATGCAAAAATAACTGTCAATCAATCAATCAATCATCAATTAATCAATTAGAAGTTACTCCTAGATGAGCAAATATGACTAGGTGTTGTGGAGCAATGGGAACCCCATGGGAACAGTGGAGGAAAAGCTCCCAGAAATGGGGGCATGTCCCCAGAAGAAGGGGCGTTCTAGCAAGACAAAGCAGTAGCAAAATTCACTGTCAGTTTTTATTATGAAATTCACCCTGACTTTTGAATATGAGCTGTTTTAGGCATGATTGACATAGGAAATTTTTTTTGACTTTTTTTCTTGATTCAACTAATAGAGGCAAAATACTTTCTAGAATGGATACTCTTTAAAACTATACTGAGAAATCTTGGAATCATCCCAGATAGTACACTCTAAGAGGATAAAATGACATCAAGTTCCACTGATTCCAGAACACCTCAAAAATGAGTCTTTCATCACACATATAAAATAACACAATTCCTGACGAAAGTCACCCTTTTCATGACCCTATGAAATATCTCCTTCAAATCCTAAGTTCTCAGCTTTTATATCTGAGGGTTAGTGGCAGCAGAACAGAAGCCCATTCTGAAATTGCCCTGGCTATACAAAGAAAGGTGATCGTTAGAGAAACAGTTTGAAAGTATCTGAATTTAGCAGCTTTAAATTATCAGTGGCAAATAGATCCTGTATCTGGTGGGAGAAAATTTTCAAGTATGAAATTGAATTTAGTTCTACAGACTGAAAAAGTACTAATATAAAACTTTGAGAGAGGCATAAAAGTATTTATATCTGCTTTGTTTGAAGGGATTGGTTTTGCTTGGATTATACAAAACGATTCATTCTTTAATTAACAAATGTGAATAAGTGTTTTAAAACACTTCAATTTCACTAAGTTAAAATGACTCAATTCATATTTCTGAAGAATAGAATTTATTTTTATATCTCAAAGACTATTGTATAAAACCTACTGTAATTTTTTTTTAATTGAATGATTATGGAAGGGAAGGAAGGGTAATTGAGTATGACTCCAATATAGCGACTGGGGTTTGAGGCCATATTTGAGACTGGGGTTTGAGACATAAAAGAAAAAGATAGATACCAAAGGCCTTACTAGTGATGATCCTCAAACATATGGGAAGGAAATAATATCAGTGTTACACAGCTCTTTAAGAGTAATTGGCACTTCCCAACTCATTTTTTGAGACCATCATTATCTGCAGAATAATCCAGATAAGGATGTTTTAAGATAAAAAAAAATTAAAATTCAAAAGGTTGGAGCTAATAACTGAACTACAAGGGTCTGGTGGTGGTTTTTTTTTTTTTTTTATGTGTTAACTTTTCCAGGCTATAGTCCAAGTTATTGAAATACACACCAATCAGAGTTGCTGCAAAGGGATTTTGCAGATGTACATAAAGTCCCTTAGTTGTTGTCTTTAAGGAGATTATCCTGGATTATCCAGGTCAGCCTGACTTGACCAGTTGAAAGTCTTTAAAAGCAAAGCTGGAGTTTCTGTGAGAGAGTGAGAGAGGAAAAAATCCTGCTGACTGCCCACTAAATAAATTTGAGACTTGCAGAGAAACCCCACCATGATGTAAATCAGTACCTCCCTCCTTCCTTCCTTCCTCTCCCTCTCCCCACACCCTCTTTCTACCTCCCCCAGCCCTTTCCCTCAGTTTCTACTTCTGACTGAACTGATTGAATAATCAGTAATACAGGGAAGGTAGAATTAGAAGTAGGCCTATTTAAGTAGGTGTGGTCTATTCTTGTAGGTCATTTTAGTGGGAAGAAAGTTTTCAGTGTATTTGGACAGGAACAATCATATAATCCCAGGGTTTTCCAAGAGTTTGCTTAATAAATAGTGACTTTACACACTGATGTTGAGAAAGAAGATTGCATGCAAGATTGCTGTGTTTTGAAAGAACCAAGAATTGCTTTATATTTGGGAACTATATTCCAGGGAAATATTATAAATTAAAAAAAATATATAGGTATGTATACAAACCCGAACACATATTTGTTTTCTGCAGCAGCATAACAAATCACAGACTTAGCAGATTCAAATATAATACTCATTTGCTAACTCACTGTTCTGTTGGTAAGATGTCTGGCAGCATTCAGTTCTTTGTGGGTTTTGGACTGAAGTCCTATTTTTCTCACTGACTATCAACTCAGGGTTGCTAAGATCCTACGACTGCCCATGTTTTTTTGCCAAATGACTTCCTCCATCTTCAACAGAGAGTCTCCCTGGCAGTGAACCCTTGCCATCCTTTGAATTTTTTTAATTTCTTGGACTCTGACTTCTAGACTCATATCTGAAGGACTCATGTGACTAGACCCATCTGGAAAAGCTTCCTTTCTTACGGACACTAACATAACCTAATTGTCAAGTAAAATCCATCAAGTTCAGCTTTAGGAATTAGGAAGGGCTATGTACTAGGGATCTCTGGAGCTTAGATTCTTAAAATTCTACCCGCCATGCAGTCTATAGCAACATCTAGTAGGTGATATAGATAGGCACACAAAGTGCTTATTTCCGTACTATGTGTATGTCCAAATAATGTGTCTACTGGAAATAATCAAAATTCCAGCTCGAGGCCAGATAGCCTGCAGTATGTCACATAATGAACTATTATTCAAACATATTTCTGTGACATTTCTACCTACTTGCCACCTTTAGCAGTAACATAAGTGAAAAATTCAATATGGGACAATGCATGAGCAGTGAGAGTAGGATCTGTCAAACAAAGTAAATATTAGAATTGCAGTAAGGTGGGGGAAGGCAGAGAAAGAGTGGAAGTGTGGAGACAAATGGGTTTTCACTTTCATTACCCTTTAGGGGTTTCTGCTCAGATCAGCCAAAATGTTAAATAATTATGTGGTGGAATGAATCTGGTAAACATACAGTAGCAGTAGAAGCCAGATTCCCTGATCACATCTAGGCTATGTGAAGCAGGTGCGCAAAGGTCCAGGTGCTGAAGAAGAGGACTTCAACAAGGAAGGTGGGTATGGAGTGACTCATCTCTCCCAGGTTCCCTTTGCCAGGGTTCTTCCATGGAATGCTCTTCTCACCTCTGAGTCTCTGACTGTGAGTGACAACTGCAGTCAATACAAGGTCCTTCCCTTCTCTCTCATGCCTGTAGTCCAAAGTTCTTTTCACTCACACTGCCAGATTGAAGGCCTACTGATCTCTCAGGGCTTTGGACATCCTGCCTGAGGACATCAGGCATCAGATTTCATTTTGCTTGCTTTATCAAGCAGGCCTGGAGGGGAAAGGGAGAATTGGGAGCATAACTGGAAGCTTGCCTTAACACTTCAGAGAGTTTGGTAAATGAGGTTTCCTCCCAGCAGTAAAAGCATTGGGATCACAAGTTCATGTTTGTTTGAAGATTGTTGTTTGCACATCCATCTTCTTGGTGAACTTGTATTCTAAATTTTCTCAGAAACTATAGAATACATTAAACTTCTTAGGAAGCCCCAAATTGCTTTCAGACAGCACAAAATAAGTCAGAAACTAAGGAAAGGGTTCATTCATGTTCCCCCTAGCAATGCTCCCTCTAGTTACCTGCCAGTTCCTGCTCCCAGACTTCTCTGAGTATGTCTTCAGCTTTTTCGTCTCATAGGAATATTTTTGATCTAAGAAAATCTCTCTCTCTTTCTACATGTCAGTGAGGGCTCTGAGGAGCAAAATAAATTTTCCTGTTTTTGACATCTAAAATACTTGGAACAAGTGTAGGTGGAGTGAGGAGGAGATGATCACGCAGTTAAAAGGCACAGAGTTTTCTGTTTGGTTTTGTTTTTCCCACTCTTGGGTCCCATCCCTGACTTCTAACTAACATAGTCCTGCTCCTCCTCATGAATGTAGATAGCAAATTTAGATGCCTCACAATCAGAGTTCTTTACTTGGGAACATCCCAAAATCCCCATTAATCTTCACAACAAGTCTCTGAAATATATGTAACTTCTCTGAACTCAGGATCCTCTAGTATCCCCATGCTTCACATAAAAAGCAAGTCAATAACTGGGTGTGGTGGCACATGCCTGTAGTCCAAGCGCTGGGAGGCAAGAGGCCAGGGATCACTTGAGTTCTCAGGTTCGAGACAACCCCGGGCAACACAGCAAGACCTGATCTCAAAAAAGCAGCCGGGTGGGGTGGCAGGTAGCTGTAATCCTAGCTACCTAGGAGGCTGAGGCTGGGGATGGCTTGAGTCCATGGGATTGGGACTACTTTGGGTAACATAGTGATACCTAGTAGTTCAGGGGCAAAAAAAAAAAGCAGGTCAGTAGGAGGGCCAGGAGGTAATTACCAAAAAAATGTTCCAGAAAATCTATGACAAAGGAAGACAACCATTTCCTAGGGAATATGAAAAGAAAAAAATTGCAAACAGCTTTAGTTGTTAAACTCAAAATTGCCAAGATTTCTTTCCATTTACTCAAAGTCAAAAGTTAAAGTCAGATTATTTCTTCATTACAACCACTTTGGAGAGGACCTTGATAGTTTCATTCAATTTCAATATAAATTTATCACAGAACCCACCCAATCCTAGATATTTACATATAAGTGCTTAGATGTGAATGTTCACAGACAATTTATTTGTAAGAGGCACAAACTAGAAATTGTCAAAATGTCTAGCAACAGGTGAGTGAATAAGCTAAGTGTGACACATGCATAAATGAAATGCTACTCAGCAGCAGAAAAAGAGAAATCTTTGATGTGCACAGCCACATGCCTGAACAGAAAAGAAATTCTGAATGAAAGACTTCAGATAATAAGAGCATAAACTGTATGATACCATTTATATAAAATACAAATTACACTGAAAAAAAAAACAGATTGCTGTTGCTGGGGAATGAGGTATGATGGCAAGGGGCACAAGGGAACTTTGGAAATGATTAACTTGACTGTGATGATTACGTCTTGGATGTCATCAAATTGTACATTTTGAGTATGTGCACTTTATTATGTCAATTATATCTCAATAAAGATGGAAAGACACAGTAATAATTCCTTCTTTTTGCTCAGATTGAAAAGAAAAAATAAATATGTTTTATGCCCAACATTTTTGAAATAATATAGAAATTTATAATGAATTCATTTCATTTATAATGAAATGAATTTTCATTTTTTAATTGATTGCACATATATATGTATACATACACACATATATATCTTACATCATTGTAAGATGTAGACCCCAAGGTAGACCCCAAGCTTCTTCCATCACCTTGTTCATGAACCATCTTTATCCCTTGGCCCCTCCCACTCCCCATCCACTGGTTTTACTCTCCTCCCCCGTTCTTGCTCTATACTTCGATTCTGTTGGCAACCTTAAATTTTTCTTTTAAGAAAAATTTGTTTGTTTGTTTTCCTTGTATCCCTCATATAAGTGAGACCATCCCATATTTCTCTTTTTCTATCTGGCTTATTTCTGTTAACATGATTTCTTTGAGCTCCAACCATGTTGCTGTGAATGACATAAGTTTGTCTTCTTTGATGGATAAATTATAATCCATTGAAAAATGACATAAATTCTTTTCTTGGAATTGTTGTTACTGGCTATAAAGACCCAAAGATAGAAAAAGCATTTTCACTGTTCCAGCTCTTCAAGTACATAATTACCAGACTGAAGGATATTGGAGTCTGGAATAAGTTTTGTGACTTCTGCAATGTTTTCTTCTTTTGTAATGGATGATGTGCTTATTAGTATAGGGGGTACCTTTCTATTCCTAATACAGATAGTCCTGGTTCATAATATTTATGGACTATTTAAAAAATAGGATCTGTCAACACCCCTACTACTTGGGAAGAACTAGGGAAAAGATTTTACACTTATGCCTTCTCCATGGAAGGAAAAGTGACTTACCATTGGCTGAGATGAAGACAAGTGACCCTCTCTTTAGCATGGCAGCTTGGATGCAGGTTGTTCTTTCTTCCATTCCTCCTTCTATGTGGTAAGCACACCTGGGCCGAGCTTCTGGTCCATGACGTTGATGGGGTTTGAGGAACATTCACATCCTTCATTCATGTCACTAGAGAAGACTTCCCACAGATGGGACTTTTCCCTGTGTGGTGACCACATACAGATTTGACTTGAGGTGAACTAGTCATTAGAAGTTGAATGTGCCTTTAAATCTGAGTCACATTCTATAATCTGGATAATAATAGTGGCTCAGCGCCAACCTCTGAATTGATTCAAAATCCATACAGGAGGAGGTGTGGTTAAATGGATGATGCTATTATGTCAGTAATGCTTTATTGCAATAGCACTCTTCTTGGAGGGGTCTGATAAGTGTGTTTAATATTCCCAATGGGAAGAAGAATCTTTCTATAAATATCATAAAAAGCAGAGGAAAACACAAGGTGGTATTTTTATCACATTACTAAGTTAAACAGTTTCTTCCTCTCATCTGACATTTTGATATGACAATTATAAAATGTATTACACCTTTAAATCAATAGGTTCAAGGAAGAGATTAATCACCCTTTTTAGCTAAGAATATCAATGCAACCTGATGGCCTGCTGTAAAATTTTGATATGTGGAGGTACTTTTATTCTTATTTTTTTTTTTTTTGCAAAAATGTTTGATAATTATTTAAAAGAAGGAACTTAAGATTAAGGGAAGCATTATTAAACAACATTTAAATGCCCTTAATTTGATGATTTTCCCCAAATTTCCCATAACCTAGTTCTTTAAAAAGAAAAAAAGCGTAAGATTTAAAACCAAAAGTAAGCTTTGAAGTCATTCAGAGATCCTATCGACATTATCACCACCTTTCCATTAATTTCCAAACGTGTCATGGCTAATGAAAGTTTGCAGAATTTTTGCGAGACAATAGAGTAGTCACACACGCTGCTCCCTCTCATTTCCTCAGGCCCTGAGAACAATGATCCAAAGAAAACTCAGGCCACTGGGTACCACTTGTGAAAGCTGACAGTTGCTGTTTATTACCTAAGCTTCAACTAGTAGTAATAGTGATGTTATAGCAACAACTACTTTTCAGTAGTGTTAATATATGTCAGTCATATTATTTCTTTACATGGATTATTCCATTTAAATATCACATCACACCAGTGAGAAGTAGGAAACACATCTTTTTTTTTTCTAACATCTTGTTTATTTTTTCACATTAAAGGATTTCTCCCGTTGGATGTGGTCACCATGGTTTTCCCACCACCAAAGTACCTACAGTTGTCCACCATAGACCATAGTACTCTCCTTCATACTTCCTTCATTTTCTACTTTCCCCCTCCCCTTCTATGTGGAATCTAGAACAACCAAACAAAGGATTAGACAAAGACAAACAGTAATGATTTATGAGGATGCTGCTCCTTTGTGTCCTCCTAATTATCTTCTGCATCTGTGAGTGGTCTCTCTGCAGCTGTTCTGGACTTGGGGTTCAGGGGGTTCCACCAAACACCGACAGTTTATTTTCTCATTGATCAGTCTCTTCATTCTGACTTTTAGCAGTGGGGCTCAAAGCAGTCACAGCACAGAGGTCAAGACTCCAGTTGGTCTTTGCTTAATTCACAATCAGTCGGAAATGGAGAACAGCGTCTTGAGCATGTTCCTGCCCAGCTTTGGTGAGGTTCATGGTGGCCCCGAAAAGAGGAATCTTCCCTAATTAGTTCACGGGTGCTGGAAATTAAATGTGTCTCTGTCTTGAAGATCTCACAGTGGCCATCAATACATGCCAGCAAGCAACCATCTCTACTTTTTTGCACTTTTCACTATCACTGGACTATTTTTACACCTTGTACTGGGGAGTGAGTTACTTCTAACCAGTCAGTCTTTATTTTGGGGCATCCTAGCTTACAAATGTATTTCAAACCTAGTTTACTAACACTTCTGAAACAATACTCCCTCAAGATTTTGTTCTGGGCTACAATGATAGTTGTTATTCTCATACAGAATAGAAAGCTGTCTTTATCTTTTAAACATCTACTTATATTTACAGAAGTTTCTTTTTGGTGTTTTGTAAATGACTAGCATTTTGAGGATTTTTGCATTTCTAACTAGTTAACTTCATCTCAGTTAAGCTGATTAGAATATCAACGTGTACATATCATGATTCTTAACATTCAGGGAAAGTTACTGTAATTTTAAAATTAAAGTTGAAACTTTGAATAATGTCATCTATTTGTTTAGTGTGTATATTTAAACACATGTACAGGTATGCATTACAAAGAACAAAGGAACCTTATGGAAGATGAAAAAAAAGACTAGTAGTTTAAAGTTGACAAATAATATGAAACCTGAAAATTAAAACAATACTTATGTTTGGAGTACCTGACTCTTTTTTTTCTCATAAATATTTAATATCAGGAAAATAGTAACTGGTTCTTAATGAGAGGTGGCAAAGAATTGTTCTCCACATCTTGAGGAATTTGTCTATAGATCAGAGGTTCCTTATTTCTCCCCTTCCAAACCTTCACTTGAGAGCTGAATAACTTTGTCTCTGTTCTGATTTTTGTCATGCTCTTGAATAATTCTACAAGCTAACAGCAAAAGTTCCTGTTCCTATATAGCTAAATGTTCATAGATTACTGTTTACTATATATCTACTTTAAACTGTTATTGCTTTTAATGAGGGAGCCAAGCTACATATATTTTAAATTTTTATAATTATTTTTTATTGAGGCCACAATGGTCTACAGCACCATAAATGATTAGGGGAATAGGTTCAGACCTCTGCAGATATATGTCACCACACCCATTATCCTTTGCCATAGACCAGTGGACCACCCTTTGTACTGTTTTTAATCTCTTTCCCTTTAGTGGGCTCAATTCTACAACTGTGTTTCTAGGGTTTCTTAGGTTAAGGTTTGTCGCTTCATTTTTTAATTTTCTCTATATTCTACATATGAATGAAATCATCTGAATTTTTGTCTTTCCTTTCTGACTTATTTCACTTAGCATCTTTCCCTCAAGTTTCATCCACATTGTTGCAAATGGTAGAGTTCATCCTTTTTTGTTTGTTTTGTTTTTAAATAACTGAATAGTATTCTGTTGTGCATATGTACCACATGCCAACCCATTCCTCTGTCTTTGGACACTCTGGTTGTTTCTATAACTTGGCTATTAGAAAATAGTGCTTCAGTGAACATAGGTGTACATATATTACTTTGAATTAGTGTTTTGTATTCTTTGGGTAGATACTGAGGAGTGGATTTGCTGACTTATATAGGATATATACTTCTACATATTTTGAGCAAAGTCCTTACTGTTTTCCATAGGGCCTGGGCTAACACACAGTGTTCTTTTTTCTCCATGCATTTGTTGTTGCTGTGTTCATTTTGCTTTTGTTTTTAGGCATTGTCTATTCGCACTGGAGAATATCACTGAGGTGGTATCTTGTGGTTATGATTTGGGTTTTACTAATGATAAGTGATGCTAAATAATTTTTGGTGTATGCTAGCCATCTGTATGCCTTCTTGTAAAAGTGTCTATTTAGCTCTTTTGCTATTTTTTTGATTGGGTCTCTTGCTTTCTTTTTGTTGAGTTTTACACGTTCACTACAGGTTTCCGATATAAACCTCTTGTGAGATATATGATGTACAAATATTTCCACCCTCCATTCATTAGGGTGTATTTTTGTTATAATGACAGTTTCTTTTGCTGTTCAGAAGCTTCTTAGCTCAATGTAGTCCCTTTTGCTTATTTTTGTTTTCTTTGCTTCTTGCCTGGAGTCCCAGAAGCCTGTGTTGCTGAGTTTTTGTCTGTATTTCTGCGTATCCATTCAAATTCACATAATTTCATTCTTACATTCAAGTGTTTAATCCATTTGGAATTAACTTTTGTGTATGGTGTGAGAGAAACAAACCGTTTCATTTTTCTGTTCAGCTTTCCTAGCATCACTTGCTGAAGATACTTTTCCTCTTCTCAATGTATACACTTGGTTCCTTTGAGTTTTTTTGGTTTGTTTTTCTAGATTAACTCTCCATGTAAAACTGGGTTTATTTTTGGGCTCACAATTCTATTCCATTGCATTTCTATTTTTATTCTAATGCTATAAATTTTGTATAACAGCCTTATAGAAAATTTGAAATCCAGGAGCGTGATACCTCCATTCCTCTTCCTCCTCCTCCTCCTCCTCCTCCTCCTCCTCCTCTCTCTCTCTCTCTCTCTCTCTCTCTCTCTCTCTCTCTGTCTTTGGTCAGGATTGATCTGGTGATCTTTTTGTGACTCCATATACATTTCAGTAATATATGAATTTTTAAAAATAATTTCATCAAAAATTTGATAAGGATTGCACTGAATCTCTAAGGTAGACATTTTAGCAATGTTAATGCTAATTTTTCTAATCCATAAACATGGAACATCTTTCCATTTTCTTGTGACTTCTATTATTTTTAGCAAAGTCAAATTATTTCTTTGAATCAGTCTTTCACCTCCTTTGTTAGGTTTATTCCTAGGTTTTTAATGCTATTCATGTTACTGTAAATGGACTTCAATAGTCAATCCTAAGTTACACCCCCTTATTGGACATGTTTCAACAACATATGCAAATTGTTCATTGGATTTTAATTGAATAAATGAAAAGGCTAAATGCATAACACACAAAACAACTGAATGTGTCCAGCAGTGATATTCAAAATATTTAATATCCAGAAAGAATGATCTTTATAAATAATCATTATAGTTGTAGCAGTATTCTAGTTGAAAATCAGCTGCACATTCATCTTCTCTCTCCCTTCCACCTACTCCAAGCTTAGATTAAAACATCTGTATCAAAAGTTGTACCTAATTTTGACAATTTCCTTGACCTTTTGATCACATTTTCAACATTTTAATACATTTGTTAGAGGAAGTAAGTGGAGGCACTTATAAAATGATGTCTTTATAAGATATAACCTTAATGTTTTGCTGAATTTTGAGTAAAAATTCATGATCATTTGATATTATTTGTTTAAGTTTAGCAGAAACATACCCAGGTGCTAGGCCAATAAACAATTGGCAGTTTGCTTGCCCACTCAATGTGATCTTTTTATTATATTAGCAAAAGTAATTTCTCAGAAAAAAATCATTTACTGATAATTTCTACTTTTATTATTCAAGAAGCTTTTATAAGTACAAGTGTCTCTACAATGATATAAAACTTACATTTTTTCAAGATTAAATATAAAGGTTTAATTAAAATGCTCAAGGCACTAAAGTCAAATTCAAATCCCTTTATGGAGTCGGTAAAATGAAATTGAAAGGGAGAGGAAGAGTGAATTTTTTAAATGATCCACCCAATCTTTTAAAATTTCATTAGCTTCTAAAAATAAACTGTATGAGAGAATAAGTTTCTTCTTTATAGTGGTAGAATTTTCTAATACACTTGTTATTAACCACTCAGTCAATATTAATATAATCAGCTATAGGAATATTATATTACAAAATTAAAGTCTTGTCTGCTAATGAGCACATCTTTTTATAGACCACTTTTTTTAGTAAGCAATATCATAATTTATTAAAGAAGATATGTTTCAATATTCTCTTTTTTGTAGCCAAAAATATTACACTTCTTCTACAATTTAATATTGAATATAAATCCACTATAAAATAACTGAAATGTGATGAAATCTGGCCATATATAATATTTTAAAAATCAATCTGTTTATGCTCACTTTCCTAAAAATAGGCCTTATTATATATTTTTAAAGCAAATAATTTATTTATATATAAATTTCACATCTTTGTAATCCCCAGGATTCACCCCCCCAACCCTTTCTCCTATGTCCCGCCCCCTGCCCTGAGTTGTATCCTTCAATTTGTTAGCTTTTTTTTTTTACTTTTCTTCATAGCTTTTTGTTTATCTTTTCCAAGTCCCACATAGTAGTGAATCCATTTTGTGTCTGTTTTTATCTTTTTGACTTGTTTCTACTAATATGATATCTTCTAGATGCATCCATGTTATCATATATTCATCTGATTTGTCATTTTTAATTGATGAGTAATATTCCATTGTGTATATATACCACATCTTTTTCATCCATTCATCTGTGTTGGGACATTTGGGTTGTTTCCATGTCCTTGCAATTATAGATAGTGCTGCAATAAACATCCTGGCACAGGTGTCTCTTTGTACCTATACTGAGGTCTCCTTTGGGTAGATTCCCAGAAGAGCGATTGCTGAGTCAAATGGTAGTTCCATTTTCATTAGTTTTAGGGTCCTCTACACAGCTTTCCATAGTGGCTGGACCAGTTTACATTCCCACCTGCAGTGTAGTAAGAGTGTTCCTTTCTCTCCTCATCCACGCCAGCACTTGTTGCCTGTGTTTTTGATGTGGGCCATTCTCCCTGGTGTAAGGTGGTATCTCATTGTGGTTTTGATTTGCATTTCCCTGATTGCTAGTGACATTGAACAATTTTTCATGTGCCTTTTGGCCATTTGTATTTCCTTTTTGGACAAATGTTTTTTTATTTCTTCTCCCCACTTTTTGATTGGGCTTCTTGTTTTGTTTTTTTTTAGTTGTGTGAGTTCCTTGTGGATCTGCATTATTAATCCCTTATCACTCTTGTGGAGGGCAAAATTTTTTTCCCATTTGGTTGGGCTTCTTTTAGTTTTTTCTGTTGTCTCTTTTGCTGTACAGAACAGAAGCTTTTTAGTTTGATGTAGTCCCATCCATTTATGTTTTCCTTCAATTTTTTTCCTTCTGCAGATGATTCCAGAAAGGGATTTCTGAATTGTACTTCATGGAGGATTTTGCCCAAGTTTTCTTCTATGTATGTTATGCTTTCAGGTCTGATATCCATTTTGAATTGATTTTTGTACATGGTGTGAGGGAGTTGTCTTGGTCCATTTTTTTGCATGTCTTGGTCCAGTTTTCCCAGCACCATTTATTGAAGAGGCTATCTTTGTGTCCAATGTAAGTTTTTCACTCCTTTGTCAAAGATTAGTTGACTATATATGTGTGGCTTTATTTCTGAACTCTCAATTCTGTTCCATTGGTCTGATTGTTGGTTGTTGTACCAGTACCATGTTGTTTTAAGTATTATGGCTTTGTAGTATAGCTTGAAGTCTGGAATGTTAGACCTCCATTCTCTCATTTTTTGGAGAGGAGGTTTTTTGATATTCGAGGTCTTTTGTTATTTCATATGAATTTTTGTAATTTTTGTTCTATCTCTTTAAAGAATGCCATTGGGATTTTTAAAAAGGTTGCATTGAATCTGTAGATTGCTTTTGGTAGGATGGCCATTTTGATGATGTTAATTCTTCCGATCCATGAGCAAGGGATGTTTTATAGACCACTTTGATGTAATTTTTATGTATGTTCATCTTAGCATTCAATATAGAAGTAGAGACAATTCTTTAATTTTGTTGAATGCAGATAATAAGTAATATGCAACTGTGTAATTGCATGTTTTTCAGCATTTTTCTATAATATTTTAATACACATCATCTGTACTTCCAATCTCCTTTCTTGTCTCCATAAAAAGTTGTTGTTAGATCCCAGACACAGTGAAAAATGTTTGTTCAGTGTTCATTTGATCTTATATATGCATGCACAATGGAAGAATTCTCTCCACCACCATAATTAAACTATTACCCATCTCATACACTGTGAATAAAATCTAACTATTCTGTTTTCCTGCAAAAGGTGTCAGTACTCTCCTTTTCAAAACAAGTAAGGTTTTAGTGGATATTAAAAATTATAAGTAGTAGAACAACCATTTTCTTGAAGATCAGAAAAAAATGAATAGTGAGTTGGTATAGACATTAAATAAAACTTAAAAGATTATCATGCTTTATGAAACAAAAGGAAACATTAACAGTACAAAGTGGAAATGACTGTGCCTTACGTATGAACACACATTAAAATAGTTCCCACATCTCATACTCTAAATAATTATTAATATAACAGTTGAAGAAAATTCTAAATTTAAAAAAATTAAAAAGAACAATAAAAATAATTTTAAACTTAAAATAACACCAGGATATACATATTAGCACCAAAGATATTTAGAGTTTATTCTGTTTTTGAAAAATGAAAGGTTATGTAATTGACAGATAGATGAGAGAGGGAGAGAGTTTTTTTTTTTAATGAGCACTGAATAAAAGGGTAAAATAGGAATGGGAATCAGATTGGGTTCAAATTTTTTGGAAACATTGAACTTCAGGGGAAAATTTCTTAAGTTTTAAAGAAATTTTTAAAAAGTTATCTTCCTCTCAGTTTATACGCTACCAAGCCCTTATGTTTACAAAAAACAATTTTTTTCAATCATTCTATTCTTGCAATTATCTTGAAACAGTATTTTATAAGTATTTTTTTTGTTAGCAGCCTAATATAAGGCACACTTATCTCAGGAATATATAAATTTCTCAAGGAGATAAATTAACACAGGTGGTTTTATGGGGATCAATTCCTAGATCTCAGAATATGCACAATTTCTTAAAACTAGTTTGCTTGGTTCTTCTTTTTAAGCTTTCATTTAATATTTACTATTTTCCTAGTTGACAAAAGAAAGATCCGTTTCTTATCTATCTAGAAAATTACTGCTGTTCACTATTACCCTTTTTGTAAATATATCTGGAGCAATTCATAATAATAGTATCAGTTTTGAGAATGTGAATGACTAAAGATTTTGTAAAAGTGCTTCTGCAGATCAGGGAGGTAACACGTGATGTCTGTAATAAATTGAATGATAAGTTGATGATGGATTGTTTAAAAAACGACTTCACATAAGTAAATGTGATTTTGGCTAATAATACAGGAGTCTAAAGAATTGAGTGACACTGCTGTAGAAAATACTTTCTATTTCTATCTACTTAAACATCATTTACATTTTCTAAAATTTATATAAATGTAGTCTTTTCAATATGACTTCTTTCACTCAGTCTAATACCTTTGAAATCATTCATGCTGGTGCATATACATTTTATTCTTTTTTGTTAGAGATCTTTTTATCCACTCAGCTGTATATGTACATTTAAATTGTTACAAATAGAGTTGCGATATTTATGTACAAACATGAACATATGTTTCAGTATGCATGTAATAAGAGTTTTTCTCTTGCTTAAATATTTAGAAGTGGAATGAATAGGTCATATGGAAGATACATTTTTAACACTAAACAGGCTAACAAACTATTTTCCAAAATTGTTGAGTCACTATATATCCCCATAAGCATTATATGAGAGTATCAGTCATATCACATTATCATCAATAAATTGTAAACTAAAGGTAAAGCAGTGCTTAGAGGAAAATTTATAACTTCAGTTCAGAAAATTTATAGCTTAAGTCATTAAGCTACTCTTCAACACAAAAAATTTCTTAAATCAACAAGCTACTCTTCAACACAAGAAACTAAAAAAAGGGCAAATTAGACCACAATCAAGCAGAAAGTAGAAATTCAAAGATATAAACTATTACAATTTGTTCAGGTAGAAGTATAGGTGATTTTACAATTCCTCCACCATTAACGAATTTTAATTCATTGTTACTGTTTTTTAAGTGAAAAAGAAAATCTCTGGTCCAAAAGATTTCATTGACAGAATCTATCAACATTAAGGAAGAATTCATTTTAATGGTACCTGACCACTTTAAGTAAGTAGATAGAGGACAGGAAAACCCTTATCAAAGATAGAAGAAAGAGACACATGTACACGCATGTTCGTTGCAGCCCTGTTTACAGTTGCAAAGAATTGGAAACAAACCAAATGCCCCCAAACGGATGATTGGCTAAAAAAAATGTGGTACATATACACGATGGAATACTACGCATCCATCAAGGAGGACAAACACATGTCATTCGCAGCGACCTGGATGGAGCTGGAAAAACTCATATTGGCG
>PVHY01021397.1:0-23985 GCA_004024945.1 Uropsilus gracilis
TCCAGACACACAGGCTAAGTTGTCAGATATGAGCTGAAGTCATCCTGGACTTTCTCTTCCAACAGAATGACATAGAAAAAACATAATACAGCCCAGATATCCCCAGTTGAGCCAATGTAGACATTTCAAGCTGTTAGAATCACCCGAGGTCTCATTTCATAGGGAGTCATCCTACTATTCATCTATTACCTTATCTCATAAACAACAAAGGTGTAACCATAATAAAATGATGGTTATTTTAAATCACTAACTTTTAGGGTGCTTTAGAGTGTTTTTTTTCACAGGACTAGATAACCGTCATTGGTAAATTCATAGAGGACATTAACCCTTAGAAGTCATGGGCCTGGGTTTCAGGAAATCTGAAACAGTGCTAAGTCAGCCTTCACCTCAGTGATCCTCATCTGTAAAACGGGGATATTGATTTCTATCCCTCAAGATGTTGAGAAAATTAAACAAAGATCAGTTAGTTAAGAAGAATATTTATGACGATAATCTACTAGACTTACCCAATACATAAACTGGTCAGATTTGATCTGATTTGTCAGAAATATACAGAGCAAATATGTCTCTCAGACTTCCTTCAATATTAAGCAATTTAAGTAGACAAGAAGTGGGCGTTTTTTTTTTCTCTTTCCCTTTCCACCCACTTCATGCAAATATCTCTTGCAAATCACTGTCAAACAAAACTAGTTTGGAATGCCACCCCTAACCCTTATTAACTGAATAACCTTGAACACCTCTAGCTCTTTATTTGTTCCTACATGAAATAAGGATGACAAAAATACATCTCTTTCATAGAGTGTTCTATGATCACATGAGATCGACGCATACAAAGCCCTTACCACAATTTCCAGCACAAAGCAAAGCTTCACTGTCAGTTTTCTTGTCTTGAGATCGTTGTCTGCTCACCAACTTCTTGACATGGCTGAATCCCAGCAGGCGGTATAATGTAGACCCCAAGGGGAGACTTAGGGACTCCGGCACCGCTGAAAGATGATGAAGGGACTGTCAGTGGAAAAGATGGATCTGTTTCTCCTCCTCACTAATAAACAAAGTGTTCGTGTAGCCCAGGGACGTTTTCCGAAAGTCAAAGAGAAAAATCCTGGAACTTCTTCTAAGGTCAGGATCTAAGAGTTCCACTGCCATAGTAAGAAAATTCAGGAAGGAGACCAGTCCCAGGTGAAATGAGCTGGTGCACTTCTTCGAGCAAACACACCTCCTCTCTCTTTGTTTCGATTTCCTCATCTGGTATTCTGACTCGTGCAGAAGATTCTTCTGTAAAACACAAAGAAATGCCATTTTGAGTCCAGATCTTTTCCAGACCTGAGTAAAAGTATTACAAAGAAAAACTATTACAATACCTGTCAGTAAGGAATTAGACTGGTCATTGAGATGCAAATCCTGCCCCTTCTCCTGACTGGAGAATTAATGATCACCTGAGACCAGGCCTTTGGTCCTGAAGCCTCTGCTCCCTCCTTCCCTTGAGACTCTGGTCTATGAAACCTGGAAGTCAAAAGCTTCTGCCTTAAGCAAATCATTCAAATGTAAAAGCCCCAAAGGGAGAGGCTCCAATGCAAGGCGTTTGCTGGATCTAGAGAGCAAATGAGGAGTGTACAGAAGGCTATGATCCCTCTTTTGATGACTATGGAATGAGGAAGACAATTCTAAATGCTTTTACAGGAAAAAATGGACTGCCCTTCTGAAGGACAGTTTTAACACAGGCCTAAGACCCTATTCAGGAGGACTGTTGGTCTCCAAGATTATATTTCAAGTCAGAATAACACAGTCTGGGCACCTTAATCAGCCACCCACATATTGTTTTGTTTCTCTAGGTAAGACAGCCATGTGATGCACTGTTGATTCTCTTGGGTTTCTGCCATCTCCAAGATTCACAAAAAGGCTATGCTATGAATGAAACTAACAAAACCTTTTCTATGAATGAAACTAGCAAAATCCTTTCATCTCCGTGATGAGCACTGTCCTGTAAACACGGCAGCCAGGTCACAAGCCACTGCCTCCTCATGTTCACGCCCTTCCCTGCCGTATGTTTCCACATTCCTGCCTACCCTCTGCCTTACCTCATTCCCTTGCACTTGAGTTTATTTTCTGTCTTGCCAAAATAGAACATCAGCTCCTTTGGGATCTGTGCATCTGTTTGGGGGGCATTTGGGTTGTTTCCATATCCTGGTTATTGTCAATAGTGCTACAATAAACATGGCAGTGGGAGAACTGTGGGGTACACAACAAGGTAAAAAATGTGTATATAATCAATAGAAAAAAGAGTATAAGTTCCTTGAAGATGTCGGAGGGTGCCTTCCATTCTGGTTCCTGCTCTCTCCGTAGAGCCTAGAAGATTGTCCAGCCCAGGGCCTTGTACAAATCAACAAGCAGGGGATGGAAGCCATACCAGCGAGCAGTCACTTGGGGCTGAGGGAAGAGACTGAAATGATTAAAACTTGCAAACTTAGAGAAGGGACCCCATGAAGCTGAAACTAGCGGGGGCCACTGCTGGCTTGAGGCTGGTGTCTCTGAGCTCAGAGCAAGATGCCCCAGACCTGACACCTCATGCTGTGGCTGACTGACACATGCAAGGGAGGGCATGATAAGGCTGAATCCAGCTGTCCTGAGGAAATGGTTAACATCATAAATAAGATGTTTTATCCTCCTGTTAAGGATGAGAACAGAGAGCCAGAGAAACTTAGATCCTGGAGCAAAGTCACAGATTGAATCATTCCTGGAGTGGGATTTGAACCTGATTCTATTCAGCATGAAAGCCCATATGTAATCATCCTCCTACCTTGCCTACTGGTTAATGTTCAATGGGAAGTCAGTATTCCAAAAGCTCATGGGCAGATTGGGAAGAGAATCATGTTCCAGTAAACTTAAAGATAGAAAATATAGATCCAGGAGCAAGAGTTCCTTCTCAGCACTTGACAATGAAGAACACAACCTCCAGCAAGACATCTCCAGCTCTCCCAGGCAGGCTACAGGCCCATGGTGATTAACAGTCTTTGAGTTCCACTTTCCCATCATCCCATCAAACAGAGTAACACCTGCTCTGTGGTGCAGATAACAGACAGTTGTATGCTGGCTTCTAACAGTCCTTCAGCTATGGTTTCCCTAACCAGCAGTCACCCACATGTGGGTGATGGTATCTGTTTTGCTTTAGGAATTAAGGTCCATGTGATTCACTGTCTCTCTGCAGCTCCCAGAATGAAAGTTAACTAGTCTAAGCTAGTCATGGTAATTCCATCCATTCTCCCCATCAGTGATTGGTCTAGAGACGGTCACATGACACAGCCACAGTCCATATTACAAAGGAAAAAGTAGCCAGAAGGCACCTGAGCATATGGTCCTCACTCATAAATATAGGAAAGATGATGTGGAGAAAAAGGAACTCTCTTAAAATGCTGGAGTGCAACCTGGTCCAGCCACTATGGAAGATTGTGTGGAGGACCCTCAAACAATTGAAAGTGGACTTACCATTCGGCCCAGCAATCCCACTACTGGGACTCTACCCAGAGGACATGAAAGCACTCATTCATAAGGACACCTGTACGTGCATGTTCATTGTAGCTCTGTTTACAATTGTCAAAATATGGAAACAACCCAAATGCCCCAAAACTGATGATTGGCTGAAAAATGTGGTATATGTACACAATGCATCAATATTATGCATCAATCAAAGAGGACAAACATATATCATTTGCAGCAACATGGATGGAGTCAGAAGGACTCATATTAGCAGAAATGAGCCAGAAAGAAAAAGAGAAATATGAGATGGTCTCATGAAGGATATAAGGAAAAACAAGCAAACAAATAAGAAAAATTAGAAACAACCAACAGAAATGAACTATAGAGTGGGGGGGGGGAGAAAACAGGGGAGGCAGAGGGCACAAAAGATTAAGATGGTTAATGGGTGTTAAGGAAATGGAAAAACCCCGGGATACACAATGATGTTTTATATATATATATATATACACATCTATATAATTTAAAAATAGGAATGATAGGGACTTATTTTCTGCCTCTCCATGTAGATGGGTGAAAATGTGATGTCAGGAGTTGCTGCTGTCAGCTTGTAACCATGAGAAACCATCATCAAAGCAAGCTAAAGACTTTACATTCATCGTCTGCTTTAATCCTCATAGCAGAGAAGGAACTGCATCCTGAGGAGTTAAGTAAGCTGTACATGGCTAAAAATTAATAAGGCTGACTTAAATCTTAGGAGTATCTGTTCCAAATCCCAACCAAGGTTATTTCCAACTCAGTGTGCTAGAGAGGATGAAAGAAGGCAGGGCAGAAAGTGGGAAAAGTCAAGCCAAGTAGAATGGGATTGTGGAGACCATCATGGTGGATGCCAGATGGAGTTGCTGGCAGGAATGCATTCTTTTAAATAGTACACTGAGTTTTCAGGTTGCTGGAAAAATTATTTCCCTTTTTAAAAAAAATTTTATTCAATTTTCATATCATATAATTTCAGTCATCTTTGTATGGTTTTTGTTCCCCTTGGGTATGCCCCCCCACCCCCACACCTACTCCCCACTCTGGTCTCTCCATCTTCTTTCGTCACAGTTCACTGGTCCATGTTTAGCCCCTAAGTCTCTTTTTCTTTTTCTGGAGCAATGTCCTTCTCCTGGGTGAGGATCTGTGTTCCTGGGGTATGGTGAACCATGCTGCTCAGATGTCCAGTCTTAACTTGCCGTGGGCATCCTGTCTGGGCTCATTTGAAGTTTTTTGGTGGCTGTTCCTTCTTGCAGGATGTCTGCTCCTTTCTGTTCTCAATCTTTTCTACTTGCTGTTATTGATTTCCCCCCCCCCCCCCCACCCCCGGCCTCAAGCTTTGACCTTTTTCACTATCATTGGTTGGAAGTTCCTTTGAGGAGACAGATATCAGCTGATGGTTAGTCTGGTTGGTCTTCATGATTATGGTTTGTCACTCAGCTTTTGGACAGCAGCCATATCTTGACCTTCCTCCCACAATCCAGGGGGACACCTCACTTTTGTTGGAGGCCATACTGAGCCAGAATGCTAGCTCCTAGGCCGTGATGATGGTGTTGGAGCAATCCTGCCACCTTGTCTTTATATTGGTCTCACAGCTCTGCATTCTGGGGTTCTGCCCAAGCTTTTTTGGGTCCAATCCAGGGGAAGTGTGAGTCAAGGCTTTTAATCATATCCTTCATTTCATCTGCTTCTTCTGTTGGATTGTTTGTGGTTTTCTTGTTTCTGATAAAGACTGGCAGGAGTAGAGCAAACCAGAGGGGATTAATCCCTCCCCTGGCCACTCCCCCTACCTTCCTCTAGGTCCAGAAAGCCCATGTGGTGTACCCACAACCCATGCTCCCTCCATAACCTGGGGAGGCAGCTGTGGCCCCCAGAATCCCAGGTCAAAGATTCAGCAGGCCTGCAGGAATATTCCCCTTTTCTATACCAAGAAAATGTTTTATTCAAATGATCTCATTTAGCCCTACTGGGTTTCTAGATGAAGAAGCTTGGGGAGAAAAAGCCTACGTAAGAGGATCAAGCACAATCTAAAGTGGCAGGAGGATTGAGGTCAGGGTCCCTAGTCAGCCTACACTCTTCACAGGATCCAAACACGTGTTTACTGAGGAAACAGCAATGTTGCCTTGTAGCTCTGCCTGAGAGCAGAGTCTGGAGCAAGTACATCAAAATTCAAATAAGCACCTGGCTGCTTGTTTGCTTGTTTATTAATCTTTTTGTTATTTACATATTCATACACATAAATATACATATATGTATATATGTACATTATATCATTGCATCTCCCAGGGTTCTCCTTCTACCCCATCCCCATGAGAGTCATCTTCTTGATCTGCCTGTGTTCCTCCCTTCCCCAATTTTTCCCTCCCCCCACCCTTCCCCTGGCAGCTTGCCCCAGCTCCAGTGTCAGCTTATTTTGGGGTTTTTCTTATCTTTTTGTTTGTTATTCATATGTCCCATCTATAGGTGAGATCCTATGGTTTCTGTCTTTTTCTTTATGACTTATTTCTGTTAATATGATTCCCTCTAGGTCCATCCATGTCATCACAAATGCTTCATATTTATCAGTTTTGTTGGTGGCATGTTTTTCCTTGGTGTGAATATGTGACATCTTTTTCAACTATTTGTCAATTTGGGGGCATTTGGGTTGTTTCTGAATCTTGGCAATTATGAATATAAGTGCCTGTTTTCAGTGGTTTTTTTGGAAATGATAGTATGCCCAAGGTGGGTTTTGTAGGACCTGGAAGTCTGCAGAATTTACTGTCAGATGGAGCTTTGTTTATTTGATGGAAGGGCACACAGGCACACACAGAGGTGAGAAACAAGATGAATGCTAGGGAGTAAAGATGGCATCTCAACCTGTGTCCTAGGAGCAAGGTCAACCTCATGTAGCACTTTTGCATGCTAAAGGCTCCAGGTGAGCCCACCTCAGGGTGATCAAGATGAACAGGATAGCAGGAGCCAAGACACACAGCAGGACCACACTCTCACCCACACCTCAAAGAGCACCGCACCCCAACAGAAGTGGAAGAACATGACAGACACCACAGGACTCAGTGTTGAAGGGTATTTACCATTAACATAGGTGATACATCATTGATAATAGCTAGTAAAAAGGAGTTACTTCCCTGTAGCTTTAGAATTGTAAATTTCAAGAAGGTGTGGTGCTAGCCTTCACTGGAATTCATAGTTTCCTTTCAGAAGCATGGAAGGGGAAGAGGAAGGAAAAACAAGGGTTTTGTAATGTAAGATGATTGACAAGACTCCCTCCAAGAAGGAGGAAAGGGGAAAAAGACATAAAAAGGGCTTAGAAAAAAATAAGGGATTCAGCCATTTTGGGAGGAGGTTGTAAGTCCGGCCACATGACCAAGGTGACCTGGGCCCGTGGGCCCGGGCTGGTGAACTCAATGGCCTTAGCATGCATACGCTGAGTGTGTAGTGAAGGAGTCTAAAGAGTTTGGAGATTTGAACTTCATGTTGGAATTTGTCATATCTAGTTTGACTCATGCTTTTAGAGAGGCTGTTGAGCTAGGCTAGTAAGTGGACTTGATATTGGTTCTTGTATCTCGGAGTTTTTCTACTGCCTAAAGTTAAAAATGCCATAGAAAGAAGATCACTGGAGGAAGTCAGAACAGACGCCAAAGGAGGAAAAGAGGAGAGCCCAGCTTTTTCAACACATGCAACACATTTCAACACATGAACTCAGATTGATTGGACATGTGCTGAGGTGACCAGAGACAAAAGGATACTTTTGGACAATGGTGGGTAGCTGAGTTTTTTTAATGTTTATTTTGTAGCACATGTGATGGGATAACTGCAATTTTTTATATGCTTGTCTTGCAGTACATATATAGGTAATGACTTTCTTGTCTAGTAATAGTTTGATCACTTTAAGAGCTTGATCTCGCTTGGAAATTACATAGCAAGAGCTGCGGGCAATACCAGTAATATTGAACCCTTAAAGATCCAGTTTAAAGGTTTGTTTTTTGGGGGGTGAGGGCGGGAGTGAGCCCCTGGATGCCAGTAAGCAGCATGTATTTGAATGACAAAGGTAACTAGTGTGTGATAGCTTAAGGGTTGATAAGGCCTTTTGCCCCTTTTGTATCAGATTAAAGTAAAGGTTTTTCTCTGGTTTGGAAAAAGCTAGCAAAAAAGATTTTTTAGTAAAAAAGTGCCCTCCTTCCCATAACACAAGCTGTAAGCACCTGTGCAACAGTCACACGTGGGGCTCTCCCCTCGATACCCAGTGAGGGAGAGGACTGGGAGTTCATACCAGGTTCAGCAGTGAGAGTGTGTGTGTCAATCACCAGTTCAACTGTGATGAGGTCCTATCTCTGCGCTTGGGGCCCTGGGAACAGGAGAGACTAAGCTACAGGAGGCAATGATAGGAAAAGATGAAGAACACAAGAAAAGGTAAGGAAAGGAAATGAAAGAGGAGAGAGAGTGCAGGGGAGACAGAGAGGAAGGTGGAAGAAGAGGATGAAGAGGAAAGAAGGAAAAAGATTGTGAGGGGAGTGGAGGGAAGAAGAGAAAAACCCTCCTGCTTGTTCCAAGTGGCTGTGGGTACCTGGCCCCTCCTTGCACAAATAGCTGCCTAAGAGATTCAACTTTTCTTCCTTTCTCCAACCCGAGCAAAAGAAGTGTAATGAGGTTATTTATTCCCCTCAAGAACTCAGTGGTAATAAGTCCCTTAGTTGACTGCTCTAAGGCTCAGCTTCCTCACAAATATATGAAATGCCCAAACCCAGCAATCAGCACAGCTAATTGAAATGCCACCTTGAGGTTCATGAGATGAGTGCTGCTGGGGTCACGGTCATTACCAGCGATTAAATGTAACCTGGAAAGATCTATGAAGAGACACAGGTGTAGCAATATACCTTCACCCTGTGCCCGGCACAGAGAAAGCACCGGCAGATGAGCTCGCTCGCCTGGAACGAGGGCAGAGCTTGGCTTGGGGGCTGAGCAAGGAAGCACAGTCACACTGCAGAGCAGTGCAGCGTGCCAGAAAGCAGGTGGAGAGAACAAAGATGGCTCCAACAGCCTTTCCTCAAAGGTCTCCTGATCAAGGCTGTGCAGGACATCCAGGAATCCCAGAGTGGGTGCCAGTCATGGTTTCACCTTTTTCTCATGTAAAACAAGACAACACCCTCCATGTCTGGAAATTGCCTGGAGGACCCAATAATTTCTTTCATAATTATTTTGTGATGGTTACTAATCTAATTATATAATTATTACATAGACTATACAGTTATATATGTATAACTTATAATACAATGATTCATTGAATTAAATTAAATATTAAATTAACATTTAATAATAATTGTTATTAAATTATCTAATTTAATTATAAAGTATTTTAATAACACCATTGTATTATGCTATTATATTATAAATTATAATATATTATATATATATTATAATATATTACATTATATATTATAATGGTATATGATATATAATATAATATATGATACAATATAGCATAAATATATTATATTGATTATAACATGTTATATATGATATATTATAACAGTATTAATTATAATTAATAGATTAGATAGATGGTATATGAATTATATTAATTAATCATGATTAATGTTATATATATTACATGCACATATATATTATATATGCACATATATAATATATTATATTATATGCACATATAATATTTGCCAGCCTAGAAGGACTCTGAGGGGTAGGGGATGACTTTCTTTTTGACATAACAGTAGGTTTCTCCTGGGCTGTTCCCAGAGATATATGATATCTATATCATGGAATGCTATTGATAATAAATTAGTTTAAATGTTAAGATGAATGCTTGGCATACAACAGTTACTCAAAAAATAGATAGTTCTACATCAGTCAGCCAACAATAGATCAGCCTGTTAGCAGGCAACCAGAAATTAAAAGAATGCCCTAGTTTGTGAGTCCTCATCTCCAGGCTTACAAACTAGGGCTGAGACTCAACACAGATTAGCAGAGGAAGTTTTCAAAAGGTTTTTCATAAAAAGAACTAATGGAGGAAGAACAGAGAAGAAGAGAGAAAGGGGGGAAGAGAGAGAGAGAAGCGGTCAGCCCCTGGCTAGATGCAGTCCATCCCACCAGCAGTACTAACCTCCTCGCTAGTCCTAGAATTTCCCCTGCTCCAGTCCAGGTCATGGCCTGCTTGGAGTTCTTCAAAGTGCCCGAGATCCCGCTGGCCTCGATGGTGTCCTTTGGGATGCTTCTGCAGGCCAGAGCATGCTCCACACTGTTCCTCCAACAAAGATGGAGCTATACATATATGGAGGGCTGAACTTGTGGAAGGTGTGGGGAGGGGAACAAGTAGGGTTTAAGCATGTGATACAGGGCTGACATTTGTGGGAGGAGGGGGAAGGAAGAGCTGGGTAGAAAGAGTCTTAGCCTACAATGCAATCCTAAGAAGCTTGAGGCTGGCTGGGAGGAAGTCTAATGAGGGAGAAACACACCCACCGGAAGAGCCCACCATCAGCTCTCACCAGCTGGGAACAGTCCAGGAGAAGCTTGCTATCAGGTCAAAAGGAAAATCAGCCCCTGGCCCCTGGGTTCTTCTAAGCTGGCAAATAAACAAGCAGTAGACAGACTGATGAAACAAAAAGTCAAAAAGGAATTGTAATATGTATCCCTCCTATATACACAGGAGGGGCTAACTCGCCCCTTCAGACAGCAGCTGAAATAGCCTAGCTAAGGAAGGAGAAGGTCAGGTCAGTTTGACACAAGCCCAGTTTGACACAAGCCCAGTAGCTAAATGAATGCAGATTTAAGTTCTGCCTTCTCCATAAAAATAGAGAGCAGGCCTTCCAGGAAGACACCCTTAAATGTGACATGCAAACAAATATCTTTTTCAAAAACAACCTCTCTCCAGCCTTCAGAGCCCCTCCCACTAAATCAACCTTTTACCAAAAAGGTATACTGTGGGGTGGCAGTTCTTTTCCTCTCCTACTCTGTCCTTGGTGCCAACATATGGATGAAGCAGAGGGTCAGAAGTTGGACAGTCAGTCATGCTTCCCTGGGGAGGAGAGCTGGGTGGAGCAGCTACTTGGCACCCCAGACACTTCGGAACCACTGGGTAGCTGAATGCATGACCATCTCCATCCACATCCTGTTCTATCTGTCCTTAGCACAGGGCATCCTGAGTGCCAAGCCTGAGTGCTCACTATTCTTACAACTTTCCCTTTGTCCCTGTGTGCCTGCATTCCCCTGGTTTTCCTCTTATCCCTCCATCATTGTCCCTTTTATTTGCATTATGCTGCTTATCCTTTCTTTGCCCCTGAAAAAGGTAGTAGTATCCCATTTTTGAGATGAGGAAACAGGATCAGAGAGACTGCTTCACCCCAGTCTTACAGTTTATTCCAACTCAGGTTTATACAACGCCATAGCCTAGACTGAAGGTCTCTGAAATCAGGAACCATGTTTTATGACTTATTTTGGCATAGTACCTGGCATAGCTGAGCAAACAGCAGGTGTGTGGAGACTGCTGAGTGCCTGACAGACCTCTACCTTGGCACATGCTTCCCCACAGAGCCCCAGTCAGCAGGGAAAGGGTTAAGCTCTGGTGGAGGCAGCCTGGCTCTGGGCAACCTATTCTAAATAATGAGCCTCTGGTATTCTTGCTAATGACATTCTCCTCTCACTGCTTCAGGTTTTACTCACAGGAGTAATGAATTAATTAGTGAATATGGGTGAGGAGCTCTTTGAAGTTGTAAAAAGCCCGGAGTAGAAATGCTAAGAAAAGGAACTAAATAGATTATATCAGATAGGGTCTGAATGCTGAATAGTTCCTCTCAGGTGGGCCACCAGCTCTCTGAGGACCTGAGCAGACAGAACAAAGGCAAGGAAGAAGGGATACCCAGTGGCACCCTGAACATCCAAAAACCTAGGGCAACATTCAGAGGCCCCTGCCATCTCCCAGAGTCTGGTAAATAGTTGGCCTGGTCTGCTCAACCCAGATTATCTGGAAGACTGTGGAGGGTAAGATTCTAGAGTCACCGCCTAGAGGTTCAGATGGAAATAGTACTACTATGTGTGTCAGGGTTGTTATATTTGTTTAATCCATGAAACAAGATCATTATATAGCCGAGAACCCCAAAACCCAGGGACTTACAGCAACCATCACATATTTTTGTTAATCTTCATGTCAGCTGAGGGTCAGTTGATAGATGATGGGTTTACTGGCATGTTTCAGCTCTGTTCCACATTGTCTCTGAGGTCATCTCCCTCCTGAGACAGCAGCTACCACACACAGTGTGTCTTCTCCAGATGGTGGAAGGGGATCAAGAGGGTAAACTCACTCACAAACATATCCCAAGTCTCCGATTGTATGTCTCAGCTGCTAACACATCATCGGCCAAAACAAGTCATCAGAATGTGATGAGCCCAGAGACCAGAAATTGTCCACAATCACAATGGAAAAGCACTGGCAACGGTCCAAGAATATGATGAATAATAAAGAGGAGAGGTGGGTATTTACAGAGGAATACTATTCAACTGTCATAAAAGATAAAATCCCGCCATTTGCAACAACACAGATGGACCCTGAGGGAGGGATGCTTAATGAATTAAGTCCTTCCTCTCCAATAGTCTTCTCTGCTGAGTTCTCATTCAGACATGAATAACTTGGACAAGAGCTATAAAAGGGGGTCAATGCCCACTACCATCCTCAACTCTGTGACTCAATTACAGAGTAATTGAAATTATTGAGAAATCATTCCAAAATACCTTAGCGCCCTAGAACCATTTCCCTCCACTATGCTTTACAGAAGCAAGCTAAAGAAAAAGGACTGAAAAGGGAAGATGACTCCCCAGTGTGGGGGCAAACTCCTAGGGTCAGAAGCATCCTGAGTCTGGGTGGGGGGAGGATCCTTCACAGATTTTGAGATCTTACACATCAAGTTTTAAATCCTAGCTCTCCCTAGGATTTAATGAGTTACTTATGGTCTTGAATGAGTTACTCAACCTCTTCAGTTCAATGGCCTTTTCTGACAAATGAGAATAACAATGTCTTCTTCATAAGGTTGATGTGAAGACTAAATAAACATAGCAAGGTCTCACAGAAAGCAAGATTGATAAGTACAAGCTATTGTAATTATTACCTTACCTCTCAAGACTCTAGTTCTCATCTAGGAAATGGTGGTGATAAATAATATATAATAGGCAATAGGCATATTCCTGTAGTTTGATAATGTCACAGAAAACTAATGTATATGAAAATACAAAAGCACTTTGAAAAGCCAAAAATATTACGCATATAAATGGCACCATTATTATTTTTGTCATTATCATTATTACTTCTTCAAAGTCACAATAATTCAACCTACCATCATTCAAATGATCACCTTGTGCTTTCTGGGTAAGATTGATACAGCTCAGGCTTTCCCTAAAGACAGACACAGCTGGTATCTTGTACGTCCATGGAACAAAAAAAGGAGGGGAGGGGGAAGATGTGCAGAACTCTAAGACCTGAGAATATCTTTTCATCATCCCTCCACCATGACCAGAAGGTTGGCATGCAATGTATGCTCCCAAGGAAAATGCCACTAGACCCAGGAAATCGCTAAACAAAAGGGTCCTTGCAAGGAGGAAGTTAGTAATTATTTCCTATAATTCCTATATTTGCTGTCATTGGCAGGACATGAAATGATACACATACAACAAACCATCATGACTTGCAGCAACTACCCAAATGCGTGTGGGTAGAGAGAGAGAAAAAGAGAGAAGGGAGGGAGGGAAGGAGGGAGGGAGGGAGAGATTGAGAGACTGACTTACATAGTTATATATAGTTCTTCTTAGTGACCCATAGCGAAGCCCTGTGATTTGTCCAGTTAGAGAATAAGGAATTGCCTGTTTTTCCAACTGTGGTGAGTTCCCCAGGTGGGTTTGTGAGAAGAAGGTGCCCACAGGGCAGGTGATCTGGTAGGTTGGTGGACATAGCTCCTGAAGGAGAGTGAGGCCGATGAGTCCAGGCACCTCTGCCAAGGAAGACGCCCCTGGGAGCTGGTTCCAGACTAAGACGCCCTTCCTAACTTGACCCCGAGGGATGCCACGCCTTTGTCTTTCCAGCACATCACCATGTCCATCAATGTCATGTGTCTAGGAGATGTGATGCTGATGGCGGCTGATGGGTGATGGGTGGCCAGCACCGTGAGGACCCTCCCTCTTGCTGTTGTGACAGGACAGCAAGGCTGCCTTCAGTCTTGCTCCTAAGGAGCAGCTAAGAGGTCAAGGGTCCCTGATGAAACCCAACCATCCATTCCCACAAAAATCCAGGGTGATGAGAGGATTTGCTCCAGACTGAAGCCAGGTGCTTCCAGTTGGGTCTGGAGAGCCAAACCGGAGAGTTCAAATAATGAGGAGTAACTTGAGCAGAGAGGGTGGGGAAGGGACTTGGGGTCTTGAGGGTCTGAGGCAAGGGGCAGGGAATGGGCTGAGGACCCAAGTGAAACCATGTACATGGTTTCTACCAAAATCCTCAGCCAGTCCCATCTCCAGTGTAAGCTCCCACCACAGAGAGGGGAGTCACCCCACAGATTCTGTCAACTCTATGCCCTAGAGTGCTCCAGAGGTCCCCAGGCTCGCTTAAAGAGGCCCTGGGCGAAGCTAATGGAACTACCAACAGCAAAAGCTAAGTGGTTTGAGACTAGAAAAGAGCTGCTGTTCCATTGCCTCTTGGGTCAGCATGATTGGAGGGAGGGGGAGAGTGGGTGGAGCAAAGAAGAACCAGGACCTACAAAGGTCCCCCCTTTAAACACACAGCAACCTTCATAACATCCCAGGGAAGCAGCCACTTGAAGCGAAAGGAGAGCGCTTGTCATCACACAGGGACTCAATAGCACCACCTTCTGGCAGAAGAAAAAAGTGCACACAAGAGAATTTGAAACCAACCTTGATGGAAGTCATTCAAAACAGAAGCGGTTCAAGTCAGGACAAACTCTGGAAACTGTGCTTCAAATCAGGCCATCTTTTCACAAAAGGGGAAAAGAGACCCTAAGGGGAGAACAGACTGATGCATCATATAATTGGCAGCAGGGCTGAAGCCAAATGATCAAGCTTGTGTTTGAAGGATTCCACCTTAGCATAAAGCTAGAGACAGCAAGTGGGTTTCATTTGCTATCAAGAAATAGGAGATGAACTTCACAGCCTCGTGATCACTGAGTCACTGCTCCATCGTCCTGCTTCTCAAGGGAGGTCCATCCTTGCGCTCAGGCCCGGGAACTATGTGCTGCCAACTAAGAGATAAAGCCCGGGAGATACCCTGCGGTCACCTCCCCTCCAGTCTTACCATCGCTCCAGCTTTGCATCAAGAATGGCAGGAACGTGGTGCTCCACAAATGACAGCGCCCCACCATCTTCTGCTCCCAAGTGCCAGTGACAGAGAAAACTAGTGACCGTCCCACAGGCAAGTGGACGGCTGGCTACGTCCTGTGAATTCTCCGAGACTCCTCGAGACCACACAGCTGAACTTCTGATTGGTTAAGACCAAGCCGCATCTCATTTTTCCCATAACATGTCCATCGGCGGACACCACAGGACTCTCTGCCCAGGGGCTCGATGAGTAAGGGGACAGATCCTCTTCCCTGCCCATAGAGACTCTAGAAGAGACCCCGGAAATCAGAGACCCTCATTCCCAAGGCCTGCTTTCTAGACGGCCACTAACCCGTGCCCATAACTAAGATTTGTGTCTGGCAGAGTTGCCCAGGAGCATAGAAACGTTGAGTCAGTGAGAAGACTGGCTGCCCAGAGGGAAGCATCAAGGCGCCTGTTATGTGACCTAAGACAGCTGCCCCTGGTTGCATTTGCTGTTTTGTCTGTTTCTCCAGATTCACCAACGACCATTCATTCCTCCCTTGATTTTCACTCTACGCTCATCCCCCCCCACGGCCTCCATTTCCACCTCAACACTCATGGATTCCAATTCCCCACCCCACACCTGCCCTCTCTCCTCTGAGGTCAAGCTGGGCAGACAGGCTGTGAGCCTAAGACATGAAGGTGTGTGTCTATCAAGGTTGGCTTCAAATTCGGTTGTGTATACTTTTTCCTTCTGCCAGAAGTTGGCGCTATTGAGTCCTTGTGTAATTACAAGAACTCCCCTTTGCTTCAAGTTGCGGGCAGCCAGTTAGCTTCCCTGGGATGAAGGCCAATGTCTGTTCCCAGGGGGACCTTTGCAGGTCCTGGTTCTTCTTTGCTCCACCCACTCTCCCCCTCACTCCATTCATGCTGACCCAGGATGCCATGTAACTCAGCTCTTGGCTAGTCTCAAAGCACTTGACTTTTACTGTCAGTTTCATTAGCTTCAGCTCAGGGCTACTTTAAGGGAGCCTGGGGGCTTCTGGGGCATGGGGTGACAGAGCCTGAGGGGTGACTCCCCTCTCTGTGGTGGGACCAGATTAGACTGGAGATGGGGCTGCCTGAGGGTTTTGGTAGAAACCGTATGGGATTTCACTTGGGTTCTCCACCCATTCCCTGCCCCTTGCCTCAGACCCTCAAGACCTCAAGTGGCAGCTTCTGTGAAGATAAATGAAGATAGAAAAGTAGGTCAGGTCAGTACCAGGGGGCTTTTCAGTACGATTAAGACAATCAGATGAGCAAGGATGAAGACTGCAACTATGGCTGACCAAGGAGACAAACAAGGGCACGGGTTTGAAAGGAGCTTCTGAACAGGAACTGCAGACTCTGATCATCGCTGGGGTGGAGGGGAAGGTGTGGTCTGAGCCCTCTTAGAGATTTCAGGGAGAGGCTGGTGCCCATCCTGGCAACCTCACGATCAAGCCCCGTGTGCTCCTAGCTAACTTCACCACCACAGCGGGCACACACATCTCGGGCAGTAAGGACGGTGCCATTGAACCTACCAAGTGCTCCGGGAAGTATCGTGCTCTCTGGATACAATGGAAATGAGTCTCTAGGAGCCTCCCATTCAGCAGCCTCATGAAACCTTGACACGATAAGCAGGAGGAAAAAAGCAAGAGCACAGCTTTGTCTGGCCTTGACATTATTGTGTTACTGAAAGAAAGCCAGCAGCCACTTAACCTCTAGATCCCTTGATAAGGGAGCAAGACAGAGCCCTGTCTGGTTCATTTAGGGGTTCACATCAGGCTTTCTGCTAAATTGAGCAAACATGTTCCTAACCGATACGGGAAGGACGTGACACCATGAAGTCAGGGCCTGGAGGACGGGGTGAGGCCTGGGGCCCAGAGCCAGCTGTGTGTGGACAGAAGGAGAAGCCATGACATGAGGTATTGACACTACATGACAAGCGATGACATGACAGGAGGAACACAGAGGAGGAGGAGCACAGAGGAGGAGGAGCACAGAGGAGGAGGAGCCATGACATGACAGGGGGAGCACAGGCAATCAAAGAAGACTTCCTGGAGGAATGGTCATCTAAGCCATCTTGAAACAGTAAAAATGGGATGGAGTAGATGAACCGGGTCACCTGATATGTACCCTTGAACTGACCAGGCAGGGCCCACATAGCAAATCATCTGGCATGAAGCGGTCACTGGTCTTCATTCGATAACTTGGCAATGTCAAGACTAGCACCCAAGCTGTGGTCCGTACCCTCAGAGACAGTCCGACCGCACTCCTGCTTGTGTATCTCTGAGTTAATTGGAAAATAAGCCTAGGGAGTCCACTTGCGGAGAGCAAGCGCATCATCTCTGCACTGATAAAAACTGACCCTGAAGAATACATGTGAAGAAATTTAAGCCAGTAAGACCAGACTCCAACAGTGACATCCATGCACTTTAGCAGGATCGGGAGACCCCCGGGCACACCATCACCTCAGGGACAGAGAATTGGGCACGCTGGGCTCTTTCTGTCAGATGTGTGCTCCCTCCACAGACATGGGTGAGCAGGCCCCGGGGAAGAGGTACGCACCACCCTCCACACCCGCATACAACGGTGCCTCCACCACACGCCTTCCCAGCACTTCCTTGTTCCTTGGGTTCCATCCCCATCACTGTTCCCTAGTGGACCATGCTGATTGTCCCCTCTTCCTTCTCCTCCTCATCCCCTCATGGCATCCAGGCTTTTCCCTGAAACTACACTGGATCTTGTCACCCCCTGCCGCCCCTTGGCAGAGAGAAGTGACTTCAGTTTAGTGCGTCATGCAGATCTGAACTCAGCTTAGCACAACACACCCACCTCCAGTCACTCCTGCCTCTACCTCTGTGTTCCTGCCCCTCCCTCACCCTCACCCCCACCTTGTTTTCCCCTCCCCCTTTCTTCCCCTCCCTCCTTCACCTCCTGCACCCCAGCCAGCCAACTCCCCAATCTTCCCCAGACTCACTCCCATTCTTGCTTCCTCCTCTTCGCACCCCTAACTCCCACCATCTAAATTAAATGTCCCCTTTTTGTTCTGCTTTCCACACAAAAGCTTCATCCTTTGAGAGTCAACAAAGCCTCTATTCTGGGTGAAACCTCCTAACACCTGCTGTGGATCAGGATGTATATATTCAGGTCTCTAATCATTTTCTGAAACAGAACAATTGTTCCATAAAAGCTTGCAGCAGAAAGGCATTCTTGAGGGACTACGTGATTGAATAAATGATCTTAGCTACCCAGGAAGATGGCAGGCTTCTTACCAGCGGTTGCCATGCCTAGTTTTTGTCCATACCTAGCCACAAACCAAAATGATAATGAAGATGATGACAACGGTGACTTCATGGACAGGGAGATGGTTACTACTGAATTCACAGACCTCTTAAGGATCTTCACCATTCTCCCGCATGCACATCTGAGAAAGCTCTCCAGCCTGACTGAGCTATCGAGAGAAATAAATGATAGCATGTCAGAGCAACATTTTGCAAATATAAAATGCTTTCCAAATGGTTTCATCCCTGGGGGCAGTCACTGGCTTTGAAGGGAAGTGACTATCTAACCACTTTAGCAAAGACTTCTGTTCTGGAATATGCCCAGGGCAATACCTTGTCATTTGCTAAAAGGTTTCAGAACCAGAAAACATCCCAGCTGAAAGAAATATGAGCAACTTCAAAATTGCAGCCGGTGGTGAAGTTTTGAGTGACACTGTCTCCATGGATTGTCTGCTCATGTCTGGCTGAAACTTATTCTCTTGTTTTTGCTCAGTACTGGACATAGGAGTTGGTGCCTGCAAGGCAAAGAGGTCGTGTCTCTGTGACAGGGGTGCTATTCTCCCTGCGGGCCTACATCCACCAGGAGGGGGCGGTGAAGGGCAGCATTATTGCCACAGTTCACCTAGGGTCAAGGCTGAGATCTTAGGGTTCACATACAATATAGCACACTATATTGTATGATCCTTAAAAAAAAGAAACCATCTCACTGAGCCTCAGCTTCCCTTTTCATCTCCACATTCTCAGAAGACATTTATATTTACTTCCCCTTTCAACTCAGTGCTATAAGATCCATTTCTTCCCCTTGTTCACTCTGGTTACACTGTGCTTTTTCTAGAACATTCCAGGTACACACCTACCTCAGGACTTTTACACTAACTTTCTTTTTTCCAGAAACTGCATCCTCCAGAAAGCAATGTAACTATCTTCTCACCACCTTTTAGTCTCTACTGATCATCTGTTTATTGCAGCTCCACCCTACTTCCTAACGCTTCCTACTCCCTTTCTCCAACTTGATTTTTCTCACCACTTTCTGTAATACTATGAAATAAGCTCTTTTTAGTTTGCCTGACTCCCACCTCCTAGTATTAGGGTAGCAGAGATTTTTCTCTGTAGGTAACAGAGATTTTTTTTTTCTGTTTTGTTAAACATTCAAAGCAGTAACTGGTATGAATTGAAAACAAATCTATTGAACAAGTAAATGATTTCAATAGATTTTTAGTGAGCACCTACTATGTCTCAGACTCTGGAATCTAGAAATGAATTAGACAGCTCCTAAAGAGGCTAAGTGTCTAACAGGAAAGACACTTAGGGAACAAATAAGCTCATGAATAAATAAACATGGGCAAAAATATGAGGAGGGCAGGTTCAGGGATAAGTTGCTGGAAAATTTACTCATTCTCTTGGAAGAAGAGGGAAGTCAGACACTTGTGGACAATGGTTTGCTTTGTGCTGAGAAGGTCAAAGGAGCTGGGAAGAAGGTTTGTTTTAGAAAATATCAGGGCAAAAGCATCATTTGCTATAACCCTGTAACCTTTCTACTATGAACAGAGATGCTTATATCCTAGATTACTTAATAATTATGTATTGAATGGATCTGTACATAAGTGATTTAAACAGAAATAGAAGAATTATTCTATAAGGCATCCACTTCTATTCTACCTCTGTTTAGATCTATGACTCCATAGCTAAGGATCTACTACTCCATACGTCCATAGTTGTAACATTCTATATGTCCAAAGCTCTAACACTCTGTATGGCTATGGTTTCACTAATCTGTATGTTATGATTCTACTACTTTGCATGTTCATGGTTTTATCACTCTATATGTCTATGTTTCTATAGTGTTTTAGATATCATATGTATTATAGATAATATATAGCATATAATAACTATATGTATATTATATATAATCAATATATGTATACATATTATATATATATGTACATATATATATTCCCCTTCCAGACAAAAGAATCTCTCAATTCCTCAAAAAAGAAATTTCACCACTACAATGGTCTTTGAGTAAGGACTTGCCCCTAAAAGCTTCAGTTGAAATGCACATTATCAGAGAAAGCTGATGTATTGAGCTACATGAACAGCTGGTTTTATCAGATACTATAATTACCATTTAAGTAGAATTACAAAATAAGTAGAATGCTGAGAGGAGGAGTGAATTTTTCTGGAGACAATCATGGAGAGCAAGAATGACTATCACTTGCCACTACCTGTTCATGTGCCTTGAGAGCTAAGAATTCTCCTTATATTTTCAGTGGCTGAAAGGGGAGACAAAGAGAATTGTCAAAAGAAGAATATTATTTCATGGTGCTTGAAATGCACAAGAATTTTAAATTTCCATTTCCATCAACAAGGTCATAGGAACTGTTACAGGAACAAAATACGATCATCTGTTTATAAATAATCTGTGGCTGCTTTATTCTGAGTAATTGTACCAGAAACCACATGCACAATACGGTCTAGCATTTCTATCTGACAATTTGTAAATGCCTGAGTATTAGTGTTTGTTTTGTGTCTGTGTTTTGTTTTGATCTGGTTTTGGTGACTGTAACATCTCAGAAGCTACCAAAGGTTAATAATCAAGGCAAATTAAGCTGTTCCCCTAACTAACTAGTAGTTATTTAGTCAGTAACTACAGGTTAGCAGTCAGAACAGCTTAAGCTGTTCCCCTAGTCAACTAATAGTAGTTAGTTAGTCTCCTAGTAGGCTAACTACTAAGTCATATGAAAATAAGACACAATGGTGCTTATGACAGTTAATCTTTTCTGTTGACTTAGCTAGACTAGGGTTCCTATATATTCAGTCAAACATCAGTCTATATATTAAAGTGAAGGTATTTTATATGAGAGTAGCATTCAAATAAATAGACTTTCTGTAAAGTGTACTACTCTCCATAATGTGCGCAGGTGGACCTTATACAATCAATAGAAGACCTTCTCAGAAAAATGGATCTGCCCTTCTCAAACTCTTCCCAAAAAATCATCTAAAATCTAAGCAAATAAAATTCAATAATATATTAAAAGAATAATTTGATATGACCAAGCAGGATTTTTCCAAGGAGGCAAGGATGATTCAACATACGCAAATCAATCAATCCATCATATGAACAAAAGGAAAGATGAAAATCATATGATCATATCAACAGATGCAGAGACAGTATTTGACAAGGTTCTGCATCCATTTATAAGTTAAAATGGGCTAGTCATATGGGCTAGAAGGAACATACTGCCATATAATAAAGGCATATACAACAAACCACAGCTAGCCTCATATTCAAACTGTAAACAACTCTAGGAAACTGAAAACTGTCCTCTATGATCAGTTTCATGATAAGACTATCCACACTTACCACTGCTATTCAACATATACTGGAAGGGCACATGACATGGTATTATCATTTAAAAAAAAAACCTTAGGAATATACTAGAAAAACTATTAGAAATGAAAAGTTAGTATAGGGAATTGGCAGTGTCAGGCATTCACTGGGGGAGGCAGGCAGGGGAAATACTATACATCTGCTGTGAAACTGTAATGGACAGTGGATACAGTGATGGTCCCAGCATGTCTTGAGAGATGACTTCTCTGTCACTCTCAAGCATGCTGTTCTAGTAGCTTCATCCCTGAGGCTTCAGAAAGAGTCCCTCTGTCTGGTCAAGAAGGACATTTCAACCTAAGGTGCAGTGAGATGTGAGAAGATCCCAAGTGTGTGATCCTATTCAGGTAAACAAAAGCTCTGTCTGGGACAACAGTAAGAAAAAAAATGTCCTTAGGTTTCTGCTACCACTGGCTATAAGCGCAAGTCCGGACTCATAACTGCTGCAAGCAGAGGGTCCAGAGAGGAGAAAAGCAGAGGATGGTGGATAACTCAGGCAAAGTCACAGACATTTGGGGGGAAAAGAGGAACAAATATGAAAGGTTTTATCATTAACATTGTCACTAGAAAGAACTTAATATGAGCTTTCCCTCTAGAAAGAAACTGCAACATTAAACATCCCAAGCCAGGTATTTTCAGCATTGGTTCTAACAGTTAAAGAAGAATGTCAGAGTCCTTGGTGGGTTTTACAGGCTTTCATGCGCTCAGGGAACCAGATACGCTGACATACCAGGCAGGGAGGCTGGGCCAAGTATATGGCAAGAAGGCAAGTCAGGCAACAGGCACAGGGCTGGGAGGTAGGTAAGCCCCCTAACCTCCCTAGGAATCTTCACGCTCTTTCTCTGGGACCTCTCTTAGGTTCCCTTGCTTTTTTCCCATGCTCTCTACTTGTTATCCCCCCACACCCCTCCCCTGAGGGTGAAGCCCTTTTAGCCTCACCTATGCCCAGGTGAGCCCACTCACACATGCACACACCTGCTGGGCTAGGCATGCACAGGCCTGGTGAGGGCGCAGTACCACAGGTGCTGGTCATAGAGGCTAATGGAGGAAAAAACATGACCAACTCATTTACCCTACTTCAAAAACTGAAGCAGAATGAATCTTCAAGAGACCGATAAGCAAGGAAACTGGTCTTTAAAACAAACAGTGCTTGCAAGTCAATAAAAAATCAATTATTCAATTAAACCCTGGTGATTAATTAGGGATAAAAACAAGGTTGAATGCAAATGGACAATAACATCAGAGTTCAAGGGAGGAAAGTTACAGTAATGTAAGGTCTTTGGATTTTTCAGGAGTTTTGAGACTTGTTTGGCTTATGTTTATGTTAAAATTAAGGGGAAAGTATTAAAAGATTAGAAATATATAACACAATTTTCAAACGTTTAGCAAAAACAGTCTAAAGAAAACAACCAAAACACAGAAAATGGGAGCATAAAAATTGTCAAATAGAGGGCACAGTATAAAATAATACAACTAAATCCAGAAAGATTGGTAACCAAAGCAAATATAGAGAAAGCATTTCAATAAAAGCTTCAATGATCATTAGGTCTGATCATTAGGTCATATAAGCTTTTTGGGACCTGTTGTTTTATCAGAAAGCAAAATTATCAAAACTGTAAAGATGTTACTTCAAAAGGATTTCAGGAGCTCAGTCCAGGAGGATCACATTGTCCAAAGATGGGAAAATTTGATGGGAAGGAAGTCAGTAAGAACAATTAACTACAATGAGAAAACATTTGCAATTCAAGACACAGAAAATGTGAGAGTAAATATTTTAGCCAATAATTGCAATGAACTGAAACACATCAACTCTATCATCATGGTCACATTTAGTGGTCCTCTTTAAGGAAATCAATTCATTTTTGAAAACTGATAGGTAAAGGGAGTTGGGGGAAATCTGCCTTTTCAGTAGAGGGGCAATAAAATCTCTAAAGTTTACCTTTAGAGAAGAGCTCCAACTACTAACCCAAAAATATTTTTAATGTAGAATATGCATTCTGCTATCTACTAATGCATCTATCTAATGATAGTGTTGGCAAACTCTTCTTTAGAAGGTCAACTAATTCACATTTTAAGCTCCTGGTCTTTGTCACAGAATGTTACTCTGCCATTGTAGCTAAAAGCACATATAAAATAATTAGCGTGGGTGTGTTTTAATAAAACTTTATTTACACAAACAGGAGGATGGGTTTGTTTCACCTCTGACCGAGATGATGATCATCAGCATCTGACATCATCATAGAAAGGAAGACAAACATTGTTTTCAAGCTCGGTGCAACTAATTGGGCAAAAAAAAAAAAAAAGCAACACTAGATCATAAAATTTTCTTTAAAAATTCTCAAAGATCAAAGGAGAAATCAAAATAGAAATGAAAATATATTAACAACTAAGTGATAGTAAAACACTATAGACAACAAACTTATGGAATTTACCTAAATGGGAAGTAGCCTTAGCTATTAGAAAGACTGGAAATTAATACAAAGATTC